>JANRGW010019237.1:0-11313 GCA_024733675.1 Psilopsiagon aymara | reverse complement strand
GGAAACAAAGGGCGGAAGGGGTCTTTCGACGGTGAAAAATGAAAGGGCAGGACATGTCATCTTTCTTTGTAAAGCGGAAAAAAATTCAGCTCACTAGCACCTGCCCCTTTCCCGGGAGGGTCTGGGCAGCCCATCTGGCCTGCACTGAATGGGGCAAGTGAGGAAATGAGGAGTGAAGTCATTACAATAATAATAATAATAATAATAATAAAAAAAAATCATCCTAAGCTTTTTTTTTGAAAAAAAAAAAAAGTTATTACGCCTATTGCCATCTTTCATTGCTCAGGATGGGCACCATTCCTTTTCTGTGCCGCTGGCACGGCGTGGAGGAGCGGAGCAGCCAGGCACCCTGCATCGCCCTCGGGCTGAACCCCGGCCGGACCCCGGGAAACGGGCGGGCTGACCTCGACTGCTGCCTCAGCCCCAGGGGCCGGGAGAGAGAGAAGAGGCGAAGCAGGCTGCGCTGCGGAGGCTACCGAGCTCCGGCGGAGAGCTGGCCTTCCCGGAGACTTCTCCCGTGGCTTGCCGGGGCATCCAGAGGCAAGCTCGGCAGGGGGCTCCGGCCCCCCCCGGCACGGCAGCTCTTGTCTGCGGCAGCCTGAAAAACAGACAAAGCGAGAGCGTTAGAAAGGCAGGCGGGGAGGGAAGGGAAGGGAGAGGAAGGGAAAGGAAGGCAGGCGGGAAGGGAAAGGAAGGCAAGCGGGGAGGGAAGGAAAGGCAGGCAAGGAGGGAAGGGCGCCGGGAGCCCCCACGCCGCGCGGTTGCCAATGACAAAAGGGAGAGAGGGGAGAATCAGAGCAGGAGAAGGGCGGGGAGGAAAGGGGAAGAGGAGGAAGGGAAGGGAAGGGAAGGGAAGGGAAGGGAAGGGAAGGGAAGGGAAGGGAAGGGAAGGGAAGGGAAGGGAAGGGAAGGAAAAGAGAAAGGAAAGGGGAGACACACGAACTGACGCGGAGCTGGGGCCGGCCAGATCCGAGCCTCTGGACTGCTCATTCCGCAACCGAGGAGGGACAAGGCGGAACGCCCATCATCGCAGCGCCAGGACAAGCGGCTACCTGGGTCACTGCAGCGCGGTGGGAACCGGCCAGCCGCGGGGAGTCGCAGGGAGCAACGTCCTTTCCCGCAGCTGCAAACCCCCCCAAGAGCAAAAGCAGAGGGAAGCTTAAAATTAAAATATATATTAAAAAAAAAAAAAAGGAAAAAATAAAAAAATAAGGGGGGGGGAGGGCAGTTCTTCCTTCTTTCTCGTCTTGAAGAACGCAAGAGAGCAAAGAGCGAAATCCATGGGGAGAAATCCAAGTATCCAAATAAAAATAAGCACTTGCAACCCACTCCAAATACTTTAAAAATCATCATAAAAACCAAAACGGTCAAACCTGCCGAGGGCTGGCTGCTCCTCCACCCAGTCGGAGCTGCGGAGCGCAGCGAGGAGAGCCTTGCTAGCTCCTTTTGGGGGGTAGGAAGCCGTCCGGTCTCTCCCCCTCGCTTGCTGCTCCAGAATTAGGGATTAATGCCTCTCCAGCCAAACAAATAAGGCATCTGCCTTCCGTACAAGAGGATTACACGGGGTTGCTGACGTCACCAGCCAGGCAGATGTTGGCTCCCAAAGTCCTGATCATCTTCCGTGTCCTTGAAACCCGGCACAATCCCAGCCCCGCGCCGCCCGGCCGGGTCCCTGCAAGGTCGAGGGGGACCTGCTCCGAGGGGACCCCGCCGAGCTGCTCTCTCCCAAAACGCCCTCTCTCATCGTCTGGAGAGACAGGTGTGAAAAACCGATCCCAGCAGAAAGTTCAACCCTCCCCCTTCCCTCCGGCTCCGCTCCCCCCACTTCCCCCCGCCTTCCTCCCACCTCCCCAACCTCAATGTCACATGAACCTATACAGTCATAGCGAGGAAGAGGAGGCCGCTCCCGGCTCTCCCAGAGGCCACCCTCCCTTCATGGCAGCCGACCCCTCCTCACTGCGGCACCATCGCGTCCCCCGGCTCCGCGCCTCCCTAACCTCCGACCAGGCCCACTCTGGACCTCAGCACAAGGCTGGGAGTGCGGTAGGGCCAGCCCCCTGAGGGCTTTGTTCCTGCTATGCCCGTCCCGGGGGTGAGCGGCTGGCAGAAGCTGGCCGTGAGGGGACAACCGGCTCCCGCGTCCGCGGAGCTATGCGAGGCTGCTGCGGCAGGCAGCATCTCGGGCGGGCAGCAAGCCGAGCCGGGCCAGGAAGGGCTGGCTCAGGCAGAGAGCGCGGATGTCGCTCAAGGCCTTCTCTCCCCTTGGAGGGCCGGCGGGAGGCACAAAAGTAGGGCTTTTTTTTTTGTGGCTAAAGGGCTTGGAGCAATTCTCAGGTGGAGGCACAGTGGCTTGTCATTCCTGGAGCTCAGCTCTGAGTTTCATAATAGCTGTTCTGGAGCTGTGGGGTGGGTTGGAAGTGCTGCAAAGTGCATCTGAAAGGGGAATCCAATTAGAAGCGTGATCAAAATAAATAATAAATAAAAAAGAAATATGCCTGAGACCCATGGTTGTTGCCTTTGCTGTGGCATTAAGTCCATGACTCATCATCGCTAGTCCCTTTGCATCAAACAATGGTTTCTGTCATCTCGGTACTGCAGAAAGGCAAACTAAACGATGTGACATAATACAGCAGGATGAAGAAGAAGGGTTCACCAGCACCTAGGCTTCTGTTGGGTTGTTGTTGTTGTTGTTCAAAGAAGCTGTTTTATAGATCTGTTCCATATTATCCTTGTCTGTCAAAGTGGCATTTAATTTTTCCAATTGTGGAACTTGGTCACTGATAAAATCAATTTAATTTACACCACTGTCATTCAGCTGATCCGAGCAGGAGACTTATTTTTGGCTCGGAGTTGAGGGGAAAAAAAGCAACCGTATGCAGAAGAGAGAGATCCATTTGCTGCTTTTGTGGCCAGTGAGAAGAGAAATCACTAGCAAGGCATTTTAATGGAGTTTGCTCTCATGCCGGCAAATTATAAAAGCAATTTCTCAAGTCTTTTGTGTGGAAACTTGAGCAGCCACAAGGAAGGAAATACAAGAAAGGCAGGTCAGATCAGTTCCCCTCCGTTTTGGGGTAGGCACCCTGATTCACGCCCTTTTCTCCCCCTGGTGATCTCCAGCCTGGCCCCCGCCACGCACACGGCCTCTGTCCATGGTGCTGACCGGCAGGCGGCTGAACAGCACGGCTCTCCGAGGTGTGAGGGCACTGCGCGCCCCTCCTCGCCCGTGATGCTAGCTGCCGGAGGGGCCAGGGAGCCCTCCGGCCCTCTCAGGACACTTCCAAAACCTCCTGTGCTTTATTAGTATTAATATTTATATTTTATAATTCGGCATTTGGAGGGAGGCGAGATAGGGTGTCCAGGAATTTACCTTTCTCAGATTTTATTTCATAGTTCTCCTGTTTCAAAGTGCTTTTAATCCCTGACGCCTGGGAAAGCCCACATGATAACGAAAAGTGGTTAATATCAGGCAGCGGTCTTTAAAACTCGGACTTTCATTTATTTCCTTAAATGGATTAATGTGGAAATTCAGAGGCGGTTTTCAGTATCTGAGTACCTGCCTGCCAGCTCACCTGAAAAGAACTGACAACATTCCAAACTACTTTTTTCATTGCATGTTATGGCAGGAATAACTTGCACACAGTGGCTAAATACACTCTAAAATCACACATTATGTGTATGCAACCTCTTTGCGAGCCTAATGTTCTTTCTTACTATGTGGCTAGATGCATAGGCACATACACACACCCTCTCTCACACACACATACTTGTATGTATACACAAAGTTTAAATAATTTAGTGGAAAATTCAGACCACCGCTCAATAGTTCACGAGTTTTTTTCTCAGAGAATCTTTCCCCTCTCCCCTTTGGCTAGCGTTGCCCCTTCTTAGAGTGTTAAAGCAAGGACAGGTCTTGGATTATTATTTCTTTCATCCCCCTCTTCTCATAACCTACTCCCTGAGCTGAATAACGCGGGTTAAGAGCAGCTGAAATAACCCCTCCAATGCAAGAAGCTCTGAATACAGCAGCTTTAGGGATTGTGCACCAGCCCTGCAAGGAGAAGTGTGTGGGCTCTCTTAAATGTGAGGTACTGCCGGCAGGGGAAAAGGCAGAGCTGCAGCCATTCACATTTCGTGGGCTGGGAGACTTCTCTCAAAAGAGTCCTGAAGTATTTAGGATTTGGGGGAAAACCCTTGTACCGGAAGAAAATGGCCTAAACACAATGGGACTCGCCATTTTCTCCTTCCAAAGCACAAAGCAGCTCCGCGGCTTCAGCACCACACAAAGAAAGCCCGGACCCTCTGAATTCTCTTACATTTTCCCCCACGATTTCAAAAGCCTTCCCCTCTAGCCGATCCGCTTTCCCAGGAGCGCTCACACAGAAAGAAAGAAAGAAGGGAGGAAGGGGAGGGGGAGAAAAGCTACCAGGCTAGGCAAAAGGGAGACACTTTTGATCTTAGTTTATTTAAATCAAATCCTGCCAGGAAAAAGTACCCCTATCACATGTACACTTGAGGAGGGGGCAGGAAGGAAATCCCCCAAATCCAAACTAGCTAGAAAGCTGGTTTGACCACCGCATTCCTTCAAGCTGGGTGGACTCGCGTTGCACCACAGAAACTCGAGCAGGGCCATACTGCCAGAGGAGAGTGTACACACAGGGGTGCTCACACCCCCGTGACAGGAAAAAAAAAAAAAAATAGATAAAATGCATTTTCAGCCCATATGAAGCCACATAATTGATGTCAAATATAGCTCTCTGCCCCCTGCTCTGCCAGCCCCCGGCATTCCCCCGCGCCCGCGGGAGCTCCGCGCCTCCGACTGCTGCCCTGCCGCCGCGCTCGGTTCGGCGCAGCTCGGCACGGCACGGCTCTGCTCGGCTGGGCTCAGCTCAGCCGCCTGCCGCGCTCCCTCACTTGGCTTTTATTTTCTTATTCAATTAACTCGGCAGAAGACTGCTAAAGAGCGGGTGATATTTGAAAGTAATAATAACAATAATAATAATAATGAAAAAAAAGATAGTGGGAACAACAAAGAGCCAAACCCAAACATCCCCAACCTAAACTGCAACAGCCTCTCACTATCCCTCTGAAATGCAGCAAGAAATTTTGTACTTACAGCCAGCGCTAAAGTGAGTAATCCTCACCCCAGCGTGTTTGTTTTTTTTTTTTTTTTTAAATTTTCCTTTTTTCTTTTTCTTTCTTTTCGTATATTTTTTTTTGTCTGCTTTTTTTTTTTTAAGTACTTGTTTGTTCCCATCGTCCGTGGCTCGGAGAGGATGCAGGCAAAACCGGCCAGTTATCATGAATGAAAATAGGAGTGATTTCATTGTGTAAATGCAGCGAAGAGACAAGATGCTGGGTTTCTCCTAATACTTTCTGCTTGGGAACCAGCAGCTCGCAGCACAGGAAAGCAGGACTGTGTGAGTCTCCCCCTCCTCTCTCTCTCTCACACACACACAGACACATGAACGCACACACACACACACACACACACATACACACTTACTTTCCTTCTTCCATTTTTTTTTTTTTTTTTCAAAAGAGGGCAGGTCGTTCCCTGAATCCCAATGAGTTAAGTCAGTCACTTTCCTTCGCATGCATCACAGCCTCCTTAGAGCTGCAGGCACAAAAGAGCATTTGGCTGCCTCCAATTTGTGTAGAAGGCCTGGCCTTAATTTGCTTTTTTATTTTTTTGGGAGGGCGTTTGGTTATGCAGTTTTTTATAAAAAGTATATTTAAATCATGTATTTTATGCATTACAAAAATGCCATGTCCCCAACTTTGACAATTGCGCCACTAATTGTAACCTTTTAATTAAATTCCTGAACTTATGCACATACTTAGCCAGTCTGCAGGAGCTTCACAAGAAATGGATGCACAGTATTTCTAAGCTGGGCAGACCTGCGTCCTGTTTCCAGGAAAGGTCAGGGCTGTACAATCCACAATTACTTCCCAATGAAGTCTTCAATCAACAAAATCTCCTTGAAAGGATTACAGGCCTTTAAAAATAAAGCTTCAATCTTAAATATACATGGTGGCATATTCAATTTCAATCAAATATGAGGGATTGTTTAAAACATACATGTGTTTTCATGTGGGGTTACATTTTCCAGGCAGACAGAGAAAAGTATAAGCATGGTTGTACTCTCTCCACATTTCAGCACATATTGTACATCGGTTCTTCTTTCCCCGTAGAGGAACATCCATGTGTATGTGTGTATATATATATGCTCATACATATGTATATATAAATGTTATTTATTTTTCTATCTATATATACACACACATATATGCACAGACCCCCATCTGTGCATGAGAGACCATGGCTAGCCTGGCCATGTCAGAGTCTGACACCCTCAGGGCTGGCAGAAGCCTGTCATGAGGCAAATGAAGCGCTAAAGCAACCCAGCGGTGGCCCTTCCTGATGTGGAACTACAGGGAGAAGAAAGGAAGGTCTGTGCTGGGGACCAGGTGCCCTGGGGGAACCCTCGGCTGTGGGGGGCCAGGAACACCTTAACATCTTGGTCACCTCGGGTTCTTGGCACTTTCTTTGCATCCTTGTCATCTCCTAAATCCAGCTACACTTGCTCAAATGGATGGTAATCCGACTCTAGAGGAGATTAAGGAACCAGAGATAGCTGCATTTAGGATTACCGAAAGGAAATGAAGGAATCTAATCCACTACCACCCGTTACATTACAGGGTTTCAGTAAGACATTATACCACCTTTTAGGATTTTAAACAAATGAAATCACTTGGAGAAGGGGACAGAAAGAGACCAAGTGGTGGACAATGTGTTTACCCATTAAATGAATTCAATAGCAGAGGATAAGGTAAATTGTAAAAGTAGCTATGACTGAGCTGCTTGCTTCTGCATCCCAGCACCTACCGTATCTGAATGGGCCCAAGTATCCCAGCTTTCTTGGCCATCTCCTCAGGCCCAGGGCAGGCTCAGAAAGGCCATGCTGGAGACCCACATGTGAACTGCAACATCAATCTAGTACTGATTTGATCTGCAATATGATCCTTCCTCCCTTTCCCAAATCCTACACCTCAAAAGCTAAAACCCCACAATATAAGATATGTTGTTTCCGGTCAATAAGAATTGTCTGTAAACCTGAGAATGTCCTTAGTTTCAGAGGGTTGTTTCTGCTCTATTCTGATTACATAAAGCCGAGAATAAAATAACCAGTGCTAACTACAGTGATAAAATGAAGTCCTCTAGTTTTTCCCGCAGTTTCACATTAGACCAAGGAAACGGCTTATCATTTTGCTTCCAAATATACAAGTAGTCTACAAAAAGAGGACTGAGCTAACCTAGTCTAAAACCAGCTCCTCCTCCTTTTGAAAGTGTAACATGAGTAACATGGCTTTAAAGCAAACAAACAAAACCAACCAATAAACAAAAAACCTGTGAAATCTAAAGGTGTTTTCCTTTTGTCATTTCAAATAGAACTTTCCCTTTTCCTAGACGAGTTTTATATCTGAAGTGCTAGACTGCCTACAACAAGCCTCTTTAAATAATATTTAATAGAAGTATGCTTAATTGTATTGAGCTTCTTCATATACTGATTATCCTTGGTGCATTATCAGGGTCTTCTGAAATGCTCCTCTGTTGCAAGAAAAGAGCCTTAAAATGAGGAAAAAAAATGGCTAGTCATTTCAGAGTAAGATTTTTCGTAGAGTGCTTGTCATGGTCCTTTGCAATCCTGGAAGCAACGTGAATCAAAAGCCTCAGAAAGAAGACCTACGTGGACCGAGGCTCCAAATATAGCAGGCGCTAATTATGAAAGCTCATTCCCTGATTTAGGACTCTATTTTCCTTAGCAAGCCCGTCATCCTAACACAACGCAGCTCAGGATGTTTGTTCAAAGCTTATGAAAATGTAACCCAACTCATTGCTAGAAGTTGTTGCTAATTAGTTGATAATAAACTTCTCCGGCCAGGACACAAAAGTCTTTCAGAAGCGCAAGGTGTTCTTTGTGGTGCCCTCACAAGGGAAATTAGCATATCAATTCGGTGGGGGAACAATGCAGCAAGGCACTTGCCTTCCCCCCACCCCCCCCGGCTTTCTCCCTTTCCTAACGTTTTAAGTGGATGTGGTGGGCATGAAAGTGAAAGGCTGGGGTCTGGGGTCCCCTGCGCAGCCCCGCCCCGGCTCCGGGCTGAGCCCGCCGCGCTCATCGCACTTGTAGCCGCGTCCGGCTCTGGACCACCGGGCAGCTACCCCTCCGCGCCGCTGGCTTTACGACCCCTCCTCTGTGGCGCTGACAAATGGAGATAGCTGGGGGTTTGCAAGCCCCCGCCCTGCCTCCCCCTCCCCTCGCCACCGATGAAAGAGTTTCAGCCTGAAAGCCTTTCGCAAATGGATGTTTTACAACGCCTCCCGCCCCCGCCAAGGTAATTCTGCTACCCAATATCCTTAATAAAGACTGTTGTTCCCCCCTCAGTTGTTAAAGGTTTCTCTGACAGACTGGTCTTTTCTCCCTCACCTCCAAAGAGTGTATTTCTAGACCTCTCTGCACAGGTGTAAAAACTGAGAGAAAGCAATGATCCTGATAAAAATGTTCAGTCAGTTATAAATGCAAATAACTGGGGGGGGGGGGGAGAAGTCCCATTTTTAGCAATCTAAGAGGAATTTGTCCTATTGATTGCTATTGCTGCCTCCTCCTGCTCTTTTTTTTTCTTTCTTTCTTTATTTTCTTTTTAATTTTATGCCTAGTAAATTCACAAGACACAAAACCCGCAAACACGAGACACAACCAAACACACAAACCTCTTAGCTGCTTGGTGACATGTGTAAGTGAATGCCATAGAGGAATGGAAATCTGTGTATAACAGGCCAAAGAAAGCAATTAAACAAAACTCTGCGATCCTGAGGCCTCTGATCCATCTAACTGTGTTCCTACCCAAAGGCTTGACAGCTGCAAGAGTTATTTATCCACATGGTTAGAGCACAAGTAAATGCCTATGTTAGAATGAGAAATGTGGTTTGGGCCCTACAGGTAAATCAGAGCAAGTCTACGGAGTGGCATTTGCCCTCCTTGGTGGCTGCGGATGAACCCTTTGTTTGGAGCGTGGGGAAGGGGCCAGCCTGTGAGGAGATAAAAGCTAGGCTTGCCTAATCAGGGCAGAAACGAACCGAGAGATTTCAATCCTCAGCCTTTTCTTATTTTTTTTTTTTTTTTTTTTTGTTTTTTGTTTTTTGGAAAGGAGCAGCACTCACCAGTTGGCTCCCACTCAAAAAGGAGGATGCTTGAATGCAGTTATTTTTAGGAACTGCAGCAATATGTAGTGTGCAATAAAGTGTAGTGATATGCTAAGGAGTAAAAGAAAAGAAACCTCATTTTTCCCCTTAAATCGCTAGGGAAATGGTACCCCTGGAAAAATGTGTTGTGCAATTTTATATATATATAAAAAGAAGTAACTAATAAGAGAAAATGTTTGTTTTCTTGGGTTTGTATAGGAAGTCTTGAGCAACGAGAATAAAAGCCCAAATCCTAAGAGTTTTCATGAGATTCAGTTAACGGAAAGAAAACCCCAACTCTATGTTAAGGATGGTTGTTTTCCCCAATGCAAACCATCAGGGAGGAATCTGAAGAGAGCTTTACTTTCTGTGCAAAATCTCCATTGTTGCTTGGCAAACAATGGGAGCTCTGGGCGACTGGAAGACTGTGAGAATGAATAGGGAATCCGCAGGATGTGTGCGGGTCAGTGCTTGGGGTCTCTGTCCTAAAGCCCCTTTCTCAGCTTGCCACAATAAAATAGCACAAGGTTTAGTCTTTCCTGGGTCACTGGCCATCTTCTATTATTCAACACTTCACAACAAAAAACACTTATTAATCAGCGCTGACCAGAGGCCCCTTTTGAAACAAGAGAAGGGGAGAAAGAGAGGGGGGAGAGAGAGAAAAGAAGATTGAGAAACCCCGAACAGACCCTCCCAATACAAGAGCAACCATAGGAACTTTCTCAACTGGCCAAAGAGATTTTTTTTTTTCCTTTTTGCCACAACAAAGTTTCCAATCAGGTCAGAGAGGACTGGACTTTCCCCCCTACCCCCACCCCTGTTTCCCCTCTCACTCTCTTTCCTTCTTGCTCTGAAGATGATGGAGACTTTGTTTTGCAAGTAAGGATGGCTTTAGGTCAAATTGCCAAGGTCTGATCTTAGAGGTGTATCCTTGCTATATTGGAAGATATAAGGCTGTTTCTCATCTGGGCCTCAACTCTGGAGATGGCGTAGGAGAGAAGAGGTTTGCTTGTGGGGCGCTGCTCTTGTGCTTTAAGAGCTGATGGATGAGGTGTCAGGGCAGTAGTTGTATGTGGACTTGGCTCAAAATGGTATGAGAGAGCTTCAAATGTGCCATTTATTGACTCTGCTGAGGGCAATCGTGGGCTTGTTGTTGTTCTTGTTCCTGATTTTCTAGCACTATATATTGCAAAGGTCTAAATGGTGAGCTTTGGAGTGAAAAGGAACTGATAGATTGAAGAGAAAAACTTTGTATTCCTCTGTGCAAAGGAGGATTCAAAGGCAGCAGTGAAATGGGATCTTAAAGTGCCTAATAAGTGATAATTTGATTTGCAGGGGGAAATGTTGTTGTTTTGGTTGGGTTTTTTTTTCCTTATTTTTCTCCTTTGTTGCTGTCTGACTTTTTTTGTTTGTTTGTTTTAGGTTGTTTATTCTTAAGTCAGTGGGTGTTTCTATGTACTGAAATATGTATAGATTGTCACACAGCCCACATTATGATGTTCATGCCTTTTGCCCCCATAAAAATTATCTAAATAGCTTTGTACAAAGAAGTTTAGTTTGTTAGGTAAAACTATTTTTTGAGTGGAGAATATGACTGAAAAATTGAGGTAGTTCAGGCTTTGTTAACAGCACAGGTACAGATGTACCTAAGAGAACAAAGCAATTTGTACTAACTTTTATATTTAACAAATGCGTAGAGACAGCATGCATTGAATCCCCTGTGGATTACCTGAGAAAATGAAATTGTTGTCTCAAGAAAAAATTAGTCCACAAGAAAGGTAAAAACTTCTTTTATTTTATTTTTTGTTGCTGACTAAATCGTGTGTGTGTGTATCTAGGGGTGGGCTTTTTTGCTCGTCTGAAGTCGATGTGCCTATTTTAGCTAGGCTATAACACTAAATAGTAGGAACCTAAGGAAAAGCTGTTCCTTAAGCCCTCTGAATATTGGACTTCGTAGCATGTAAGCTGCGACTAGTGCACCATAGAACTCCTCACTACAGGGTATTGTTAGTGGAAAACAGAATAAAGTGTTTGTTTTTTTTTTTTGGGGGGGGGGGGGGGGGGGGTGT
>JANRGW010019236.1:0-23077 GCA_024733675.1 Psilopsiagon aymara | reverse complement strand
GTAGGATAATGAAAAATAAATCGAAACTTAAAACACCTTCCTCTCACCTCTCTCTTCTCCACAGCTCAACTTTACTCCTAATTCCTCCACCTCCTTTCCCCTGCAGTGCAGCGGGACAGAGAATGGGAGGTGTGACAACTCCATAACACATTGTCTTTGCCGCCCCTTCCTCCTTTGCCATGCAAATCCAATACAGGAATATTAACCTGTGCCACATGTATTCATCAAATACAGGAATGATGTGCTCTGCTATTTTGTACCAGTTTGTCTTCGCACACAGAAACAAAGAACTCCAAGGACATAGAAATGTACCCTGTGCCTCGTATTTATTCCCAGCATATAGACACCAGGACAGCAATAAAATTACTCGAGTTGGAAAAGCATTATGGCTATTGGCAAGCAGTGACCATGGAAAATATCTTGCTTTGACTCTAAAGTTCCCATATTCAGAGTGCCTGTTCTCATAACAATAAGCTGAAAGCTCCTTCAGCTTCTATGAAAACTCAGGCTACGCTTAAAAAGAAGTAAAACTATAAAATCATACGCACTAACATAGTGGATTGGACCAAAATTATGTGGGGATTAGTATGATGCCTCTGATGTTTGCCAGAAGTGGCTGTAATTTATGCTCATTTCCTAATGTCATGGGTTCAGCAGTCGCAGTCATTTTTCCCCTTCCTGGTAGCTGGTGCAGCACTGAGGACTGGCAATTTAGCAGCCCCCTGAAACAGAGGTGACACTTGGACCTACTGCACTGAATAGTCACCAATGAGATTACCTTTTTGAATTTGTCTCATCCTTTTTATTGCATTGTTTTAAGCTCAAACAACTAACTCCCAGTGCTCTTACATAGTGTTTCTCTTGGCCATGCAGTCAGCAAGCTAATCCCAAACTCTTTCGTTGCCCTGTGGCTCTAAGTGCAATTATGCAATTTTCTCATAGTAGGTTAATATTTTGATGTTATTTACATTTTCGTTTTCACATTTATATGAGAAAGTGCTAGAGATGATATAGGTACTGACCATGGAATAATACTTCAGGTTCAGAGAAAGAAGGCCAAAATAAATTACACTTCATGTTCTTCCCTACAGTGAAGACATTTTCTAATGATCATAGTTGTTTGCAGTTATTTCTAAATATAAAGGATTCCATGTTCTTTTTAAAAAGCACTGACATTACGAGTAAGAATCAAAGTTGATTCTCAATATCTAATGCTTTAAACCTTGTTATGGATTATATGACTCTGTTCAAGAGTAAGAAAATATTCAAAACAATCTCCACTTTTCTTTTGTTTTCTATGCAGTGCCTAAGAACTGAGCAATGATTTGAATGCATTAAGTTAGGAGAACTTTACCTATATCCCAATTCATTTTTTTATTATAAAGTGATGAAACGCTCATTCCATTGCTTCTTTTTTTCCATGGTGCTAGTTATAATAGATTCATCTGTGCTTGCCCATGATTGACCTCAATAAACACCAACTTTATTCAGTATGAAGCAGCAGATACAACGAAAATACAGAAGGTTGGTCCTCTGAAGAACTCTGAACCAAAGAAAATAACATGTTCATCATTAGTCTCTGCAGAAACTGAATTATCATTAATCTGAGGTGTTTGGGAACAATATTTCTGTAAACTTAATACAATTGTTAAAATGCAACTAAATATCAAAGATCAGCTGTGAAATTCATACAAAAAGTTAAAGGCAGCAAGAAAATCATGGCATATAATTTTCTGTAATTTAGCTAGAAAAGGCAATACACAGTATAAATGGACCAAAATAACCTTCACTTTAGGCAGTCTTCTTTTCAAAAAGCAATTACAACTTGTTAGCCTTTGAATTTTGCTTCTCCTTAACAGCATTGAATAGAACATAGTTTTTAGCCTCTGAGGTCTAAAATGTTTTATAGAAGTTTTGTTATAAGGTTGTTCCATGTAGCAAATGTCCCCTATCCAATTTTAGAAAAAAAAAAAAAAAAAAATTAAGCTCAGTGGTGCATTTTTGATCTTTTATTTCCAACAGAGGAGTTCTTCAATTCTTTTATAATGTTCTTTTACGTTGCATAAACCAATGTGGTATATAATCATGCCTCAGTTTTGTACTGCAGACTGTTCTCACAGACCTTCATACTGACACAGTCCTATCGGCTTATATGAAACTCTGCATGGGTGAAAGGGACTGCTTTACAGCAGAAACAGACGTTAAATTGGAAGGAGTAAGAATAGCTTTCCTATACAACTTATAGGTCATATGGAGGTTAAGAATAGTTAGCAATGCACAATTCTGCATCGAATTCAGTTCAATAGGCACTCAATGGGAAGTTCTATTATGTCCAGACTCTTATTTCTCCATCATTGACTGGACTGACAAAAAAACAATGACTCCAGATATTAAGTTGCAATTACATGGAATAATAGCAAATGAGATTTTCCAAATAATGGGGAGGAAAATGCAATAAGCAAACTAAAGAACATATTTTCTGAGACACCTAGGAAACTTTGCTAATTTGCACAGGCATGTTGGACAACTCTTAACAGTTAATAATAAACAAAAGTCATTAAACCCCTTAAATTAAAGAAATAAAACCTTAAATAGAGGACAATAAACCCCAGTTAGTATTGGTGCTGTTGTTTATTCTGCATAAAAAGAATTTTTTTCTTTCACAGGGTATGTATTTTTTAAGCATTCATTTCTTATCTGTTCATGGCATGGGAAGCAGGGGTTATTTCATGGCAACCAAGTGGTATGAAACAGAAGTGTGCCATCTCATTTTTATTGGATTGATGTCCACTCCTGCTGCAAGCAGTTCACAAAGTCTCCTAAAAGTGAGTGCAATCTAGTGCTTACCACTGCTCCATTATTCTGTTACCACCAAATTGGAGAGAAAGAATATGCTGGCAAATCAGTGAGCAAGAAGAAAACTGGGGCTCAACACAGCAAGTTGGGTAAGAGTGAAATATAATTCACTTTTGTGATGACACACCTCATTACTTTCTTATTCCTTTTGAGAAAAACAGATTGGGGTTGTGTTGTACGTCTTGCAACAATTGATACCCAGTTATTACAGACAGAACATACTGGCTAAATAAAGCAGCTGGTCAAAAAGCATTTCCAAAAATAAAAATGGTCTGAGGAAAATGGAAATGCCTGTAATGTAATGTAAATGTAAAAAATCATAATTATGCTTATTTGCCCTTGTATAATCAAACAACAAAAAGAACAATAGCTGCAAAGATGTAGAATTCTGGTGTTATTTTCTTAAGCGTAATTATATTGCCGCCTTATTTAGTAGAAATTTATTAGGGACCTAATCAGATAAAAGGCTGTCTGCCTGACATACATCATCTGTTGAACTGCTGAAACTAAAGTTCAGCTGACAGGAATATCATGCTTGTTTTGATACATGCTCTGTCAACCAGGAAAAATCAAGAAAAATCAAAGATTCAACAGATCTGTCAAATCTGTTCAATTTGACAGATTAAGCCAACACACTAAGGTACATGGTTAAGGAAATTAAAAATATATCTATATTTGGGCAAGTACTTTTAATCTTATTTTATTTTTTTTCCAATTAGTTTAATTTTCTGATAAAGACAAGTGTTTTGCCACACAGCTGCTTTATAAATTATCACGATCTGTGTTACAGGTATGTATCAACTGCAAAAGAAAATCACCAGCCAGTTAGGGAAGAGGTCTTAACATTTCTATTTGATTTTAACCTCCCAGCATTAATTCTTCCAGTATGAATTCCCATGTGTATGGATATAATGCGTATACAAAAAATACAGAGAGAGAATGAGTTTAAAGTAACGCAAAGCTTCATTAAAAAAAAACAGGGGTAATGGTTTATCTGGAGCCTCTCCTAGAAAAACACCACTGACGAAAAAGATGCCTGTTGTCCTGTTTAAAGTCCTTCCAGCGCACAAAGCGTTTTCAAGTGCAACTGAGGACACTTGCCTCTTTTCACTAATGTCTGGAATCAAACATCTTTATTTTAAAGTCTACCTATAACTCAGAAAGTTTATTTTTTAGTTAACCAAGTACAAATTCCTTCATTATTATGGTAACCTTCAGGAGTTACAGTTTAGAGCCTCATGCACTGGGACCTGCTCATCAAGGCAGAATTCATGTACCAGTGCCATCACATGTGAGAGATTGACCCGAATCAGAGATCTCACTGCCTCTGCAAATCTGGGGAAGACACCTTCCTTACAGGGTATACCATGGAAGACAGTGGCTGCTTACTGGTCTGTGAAACACAGATGCTCCCGATTCCTCCACTGAGGGGGGAAAGGTGGCTGTATTGTTAAGAGATTTAAAGAGCTTGCATCTGTCATTGCCACCTGTGCCTGCATAATTGCAGCCAATGCAATCTGAATGGGACTTTCCTTCACGACCAAGAGTACAAGACCTGCTTATGCTTTGGTGGTGTGAGCAAAAGCTGCTGGAAATGGCTTTTGTGGTTTTACTGAGATATGTGAGACTTTTGTTCGTGCCATGGACACTTTGGCAGCATTTCTTTCTCTTTAAATACCCATACACAACACAACACTTTTCCCTCAGAAGGGACAGAAGCTAGATAGAAGCTATTTAGTGCTAGCTCAGCACAAAGTCACAACACTGTAAATACTTCAAATACTGGTGGTCCTGCAGTTACTGCTTAACCAATAGTATTTGATTAAAAGTAAAAAGATAATCTAGAAACCACAGAATCTGCATAATTTTGCAGTAGATGTTGATAATCCTCATTTGTTTCATGGCTGTACTGATTTGAGTGGATTATAAGGACAGCTCACTCAGAGAAAGCTTAGCCCAGCTGGATGTCATATTGAAACACAGCTTCCATGTTTTGAGCTGCGATGTCCAAAGGAGATCATAAATTTTAAATCACATTTCTACCTCAGATTGTTCTACTGCCCTTTATTATGAAAGCACCTGTGCTTATCAGAAATGTAGATCATTATTTCTCAGAAGTTTCTGTATTTGCATTAGTCTGTGCCTTTGACATCACTTTGTGTCTGATCTGTGCAATTTCTCAGGCTGCTACTGTAAAGCAAATGATTTTACTTGCATGTTTCCTTTCATCTTACATCTGAGATCTACAAATGTAACTAAGCATGATATCAGCATTCCTGTCAATTTGCCAATAATGACCTGGCATACAGCTTCCAAAGCAAAGAGAAAGCAAACATCATTTATTTAAGATATGAAAATATGACTGTAAAATAATTATCTTGGGGTAACTGGTTGTAGATATACATCCAAAAGAGATTTCCAACCAAAACATGATCTTAAACTTTGCTTAGGTTGCCTGAGGCTTCTCTTTCTATTCTTGCCCATCAGTTCTATAAACATAGATATTTACATGTATTCTGATAAACTGCAATGTTCTGACTTCATGTATTTTTTTACCTGTGTAATACTTTGCATATCAATAATAGCTGATGATAATTTAAGAATGCTGATAGAAAGGGGTGCTGTGTGGTAGCAAGGAATATGTACCTGATAAGGTAATTTTATGACCTCTGTGTGCTGGTTGGTAAATAGCTGACATAGTACTGGGATAGAAAGTTTTCATGTGTCAATGCATGGATTTTGCTTTCAAAGAGCTACAAAAAAAGCAAACAGACAAAATATTGTCTATCCCAAAGGCCATACTCATCTGAAAGACACAAACACCCTTTGCAAACAAGACTTCCTGGTGACAGCCTGGCTGGTCTAAATTTTCAAGATTTCAGAATCCCTTTTTTAGCCCTGGTATCGTCAGTGGTTATCCCTACAATTACTTCCAGAGGGAGCAGAAAATATCAGGACAGGAAACAAAACAATCTACAAAAGTAATAATTTTACTTCATACGAAAAGAATAAGAGTTTGGTAATTTTCCAGAAAAATTACATGGGAGATACATGAGGATCAGGGATTCTTTGGGAAGTCTTCTCCTGTCTCGTTTTCTACAGGAAAGATTGGACAGCTTCCAGAGCTTATTTTCTGTCTCAAGGTAACCTAAATTCAGGGCACCCTCTTCAGATATGACACTGTAGTTCAAGTTCCTATTCTTGATTTAGGCTAGAAACTCAAGTTTCTTTATTTGCAGATAAAACATAAATGCTCTGCGATCCGCATTGAAGTTTGCAGAAGGACTCTATTCCTGGGATTGTTTCACACGTAAAAGCCCTGTACATAATCCCTGTACCAGAAAGGGAAATTGAGTCAGAATGATTTTATAGTACAACCAATATTTAGTACCTGGTTAATAGAAATTGGTTACCTTCTACACCCCTTGCATACTAGTCAGTGGGCTTGTGATGCAGGCACCTGCCTAGGGCTGGTAGTGCAGTTCTAAGCCACTTGAAGGAAAATGTACTTCACTTCTTTACAGCTTAGAAAACAAACTGAAAGTTTTGTGCAATCTCAACAGCTTTCACAATGCAGAATATATATAGTGTTAAGCAAGGTTGGAGAATTTAATAATCCAGGACTTGCGGGATTTCTGTCCAGAAAAAGGGTTGCAATTAGAACAAGACAAATGTCTAGAGCCTTGTCAAATGCTCTGCATTCTGAAATTGAATTAAATATTTTGCATCTAGGTCACCTCTTAGTGACTGGAACAGCTAAAGGCTCATACTGAGAATATAGGAGGGATAAGGAGTGCTCTGAAACTCTAAATTTCATTCACATTTTCTTGAAGAAACATCAACAAGGCAAGATTTATTTCTGTAATTAGAAGCATCTAGTTCTATTTGTGATGCCTAAGGGCATCCCACCCATTTTCCAACTGCTGCTTCAGAAAGAATCAGTAAATCCTGTGTCATGTATTCCAGCTCTCTGAGGATGCCCTGGGTATCTACAATAAACACATACACTTTTGCATGCAAACATGGGATCTTCATTCCTGGTTACTAAATTCATAATGAATGCATGAATTGCAAAACTCTGATTGACAGATATGGTCAAAGGTATTATGTGACAGCTATTTGTGAGCTTACATTTTATAATATGCATTCATGGTGTAATTCTATCTTCTAATGGACAAATATTTATTCTGTAAAATTATTGTCTTAATTTGAAATCTGTTTTAGTAGACACAAGAGAGCGATAAACATTTTTTTTTCTTAATCTTTCCCATGATTTACTTTCTTTTTGCTACATTACCCAAAGTAATGTTACTGCAGTTTGGAGCTCTGATATTGTCCCATCAATGTCATAGAATTGGTACCGATTTATACCTTTGGAGACTATTGTCTCTAGTGTGTCATTCTGTGTCAGACTCTCACATTCAGAGTCTCAGACTGTTCATGCAAGTGATGGCCCCAAGGACATCAGTATAGGTAATCAAAGAAGAGGTGAGTTAGGATTAATGTGGCAAAGCAAAAGTCTACAAAGTAGATGTCAGTGTCTGATTAATGACTTCCTTACTAGTCATTGGACAGAGAGAGAAAAAAATCTAACCATAACAAGCCTAAAAAAAAGTGCTGGGAACAATTGCACTAAAATATAAAATTATACTCTACATTTGTCTATGGAGATGAGCTGAAACCACCTAATTTCTAAGGCACAGGAGATGAATCTACCCATGACATCCAGTTAGAGAATTTTGAAGATCTGACAATTGCAGTAATAATGTTTTAAACAGATTAAAATATCTGAGTTTACCTTGAATTTTTTACACCTATAACCACATATGCCCTGTCTTCCAGAAATGCAGGTCAGTGATTCTGCTAAAACCTTTATCATTGTACTCAAAAGCTTTACCATTGTACTACTTAAAATAAGGGCCCATCATGTAGATCATGTAAGGAATACCTTGGTTTACAGTCCTCATAAATGAAACCCATGTCTCTGCCAGCTGCATGCCTGTCCCATTCCATTTTTCTCTCCCTCCCTGTGCCTCAGTTGCTGGGAAAGCTGTGTGAGAATGGTGAAGGGAAGAAGGATGGTGGAGGCAGGGTGGCTTCCCCTCACTCCCTCATTCACAAGCACTTCTTTGATGAGACTGTTAAAGGTCACCCCACTAATGCAGGGATGAGGGCAAAGCAGAGGAAGTGTGTGGTGGGTCATTATTTGTGCTGCAGAGCTCACCCGAATAGAGCTTTAGTGCTACTGCAAGTTGTAATGTAGCTGACAACAGCCATGCCCCCTGCACCCTGCCAGCTCACAAAAACCAGAGACAAGTGTTGTGCCTACATAAATCTATACTCAAATCACCCATTTTTGTACACATATGCAGAGTTTGAATGCTTTTCTTCAAAGAAATCCTGTTGTAGGGAGAAAATTCTTCTCTGCCTATTTTCTATGATTTCTGGAGCCAAATCCATCACTTTCTCCCCCAAATCCACATATTACAAGCAAGAAGACACTATTATGTTTTTCTTTGACAAATGATCCACAGTGCAATATGTTTAATGATGTGTTAACCAGCCCATGATTTAACACTTTCACCATAAATTATCGTCATTCTGACAACTATGAATTTCTGTACAGTGGTGATTTTCAGGTGCTTTCTAAAGATCTACAGATTACAGTACTCAAAAGGGTTTCAAAATCAGGTTCTTGTTCATTGTGTCTTCTAAAGTGTTACTCAGTTCCAGATGTTCTTTTCCCAGATAAATCAAAGGCAAGGGACCTTGTACTGAACTCTTTTTCCAGACAGAAGATTTAGATTTGATGCCATTCATGTTCTTGTTCTAAGCATAAGAAACTGCTAATTTAGAGAATTACTTATATAAACTCCAATCATCTTCTGCTCTTCCAGGGTTTCAAAAATGAATTCATTTCTTTGGCTATCATTTTGTAAAAGAAGTAAAGGTGGAATAATGGCAAAAATGACTAGATTTTCTATTTTCAGAGAGAAAGCAAAGCTGTTACTCTACTTCAGCAGTGCAAAGGGGACTCCTGTTTTATTCTGCCATCCTGTTTTATTCTGCTATTCTCCTATAGGCTTATATGTATAAAGCATGACATTTGTAGTGGTTTGTGTACAACAAAAACATTGGCAAAATGTGGCAAAACATTGCTTAGCTAAGGTTCTGTTAATTAATCTGCTAAATAATCCTCTTTTTCTACTCATTAACTCAGTGTCTTCCATTCATTTGTTTCCATCTACTTCATCTTTCCATCTACTTAATGTCTCTTGCCGAGGCCTTGGGTATGTCATAGTAACACAGGAACATCCTCCTACTGCAAGAAGTGACTCTGATATCTAAATCTAGAAAACTGGACATTATGATGGCATCAACAGATTCTCTGAACTTGACTCTTGAGAATGTGGTGACCAAACAGGGATCTGTGTTCAGTTAGAGGAAAACTTAAATGCCCAGACAAGCTGTAACACTGTATGACATTGCTAGCTGGTAACTCGCTACCATGCAGCCATTTGCTCACTCCCCTCCCTTCTTTCCTCCCCGCTCCCACAGGGATGGGAAGGAGAATGGAAAGGATGTAATCCACACAGGTTGAGATAAGAACAGTCAAAACCATTACTGCTGCCACCAATAATAGTAATGATAAGGGAAATAACATGGGAAGAGAATACAACCATTCACCAGCCGCTGACCGATACCCAGCCTGACCGATCAGTGATCTAACCCTTGCAGGTAACTGCCCCAGTTTATATACGGAGCATGACATGCTGTGGTATGGAATACCTCTTTGGTCAGTTTGGGTCAGGTGTCCTGTCTCTGCTTCCTTCCAGCTTCCCCTCCTCCCTGGCAGAGCATGAGGCTCAGAAAGTCCTTGGTCAGAATAAACATTACTGAGCAGTATCTAAAAGCATCGGTGTTATCAGTGCTGTTCCGAGGCTGAAAGTCAAAACCACAGCACTGCACCAGCTACTAAGAAGGAGAAAAATGACTGCTCCTGCTGAACCCACGACACCCCATTTTCAAGAAGGGGAAAATGGATGACCCAGGGAATTGCAGACCAGTAAGTTTCACCTCTGTGACTGGCAAAATCTTGGGAGAAGATTCTCCTTGAAGGCATGTTAAGTCACATGAATAACAACAAGGTGCTTGGTGGCAGCCAGCATGGCTTCACTAAAGGGAAATCCTGTCTGACCAAATTGGTGGCCTTCTCATGATGAGGCTACAGAACAGGGATGGTCAGGGATAGAGCAAAGTCCCAAATCTAAGGCCTCATCAAGCTCAGCTAAGTAACTCGGAAACATGAGATTTTCACTGCAAACTTACCTCTAAGAGTAGTAGATAACCAAGAGCATCCATTAAAATCAGACTGTGCATGCATACGTGTATGTAGATGATTGTGTAGATAGATATCATAACAACCAAAAGGTTTCTGCCCATGTCTTCTTTCAGTACTGAGTTTCTTCTAGCCTTCAGCATTCTCCATTACTCCCTTTCAACTTCTTGCCTTTTGCAAACATCCTATACATCTTTTCCTAAGGAGAAGCAGGCTTGGACTTCTTTGCTGTTTCCTTGAGAAGGATAAGGAACGTAATACCTGTTGCTACCTTAGACTAATATTCATGGTTTAACTGTGTAACAGATCACAGTAATATGGAAGATCTTTGTTATCATTCCCCAAGGTTGATATTGCTTGAAGATGGTTTTGCTGCATGTGGCCTTTGATGTTTTGTCATTTACATCTAGTTCATCAAGACACAGAAGCTAAAGACTGTAGTTTTAACTTTTATAGGTCATGGCATTATTTCAAGTCATCTCAGTGTACAGAAAAACGTGGAGTCTATTAGTAATGACAAAAGAGTTTCATCCAGGTTCCACACAAAACTCTCAGAGCAAAGAACCCAGCCCCTCCCAAGACACGGATTATTCATACACCAGGAAGGGCATTCCATAGCCTTTTTATTTTAAGAAGATTACCTTTTCAATGTATGCCCCAAATAAACAAAGGAATTAATCAGTAAAACATCATTTGATTTCTTATGTACTCAAATATACTAGTTAAGCACTACTGTGTCTACAGCACCAGACTGAAGCCCAGTTATTACATTCATTTCCTCACACCTGAGCAGCTCTTATAAACCTAATTCTTGCTGCTGGCAGAAGTATCTTGTTAAAAATCTTTTTCAAATAGGTGAAGTACCTCCATTGAAAGATATTTCTTAAACAGGAAATTTTCATACACTCATCCTGACATCCAACGGTGTTCTAGTTTCTGCCTTGATAATTCAGAGAAAGGGTCTGAAATATTTCCTGCTGCTGCTAAGAACCTTGCTCTGTGATAATTAGCAGAACTTCTTCCTGAGCAATTTACTACTTGATGTGAGTAAAAGCATCAGAATCTGTCCTGGATTAGTATCTACATTTACAAAGTACCTGTCTTCCATAAAAAATGACTTCAAAAGCCTAAGCCAACTACTTTTGTTAACAGAGAGAAGATAATTAAAATAATTGGTAGTTTCTTGGTGCTTGAAGTGCCAAGGTAGGCAGTGAAATAGAACAAGATATTTGCTTTCTGTTATTGTAGTCATGCACTGTGGTTTCATGGACCTTTGCAAGAATTAATGTGGATAGTATCCTTTAGGCCTTATCATGCTGAGAAATTTCCGGAGCTGGCACTGGGACTCCTTAAAAGTTTCATAGTACAGCTGAAGGTGGTATCTATTGCTATGCAATCAATATAAAACCTAGTGAAAGATCCTAATTGCTGAGCAACTACTCATATACATCCCGACATATCTGTATTAAGTACTTTATAAATACAGCTTTACAACTCTGCCAGTAAGCAAGGATATCAAAGCTTTGAATTTTGCTTTAATAAGAGCTTGCTTGTACTAGCATTCATTCAAAGCAATTGGCAACTTCTTGGTTGAAGACTAACTTATAGATTTTCCCAGCTTTGAAGACTGGAGTACAAACTGGTATTGTTCCAGATAGACAGCATTTGTTCATGGGTCTTCTCTGTACTCCGTACAAAAATGCCTAAGACATAATAATTACTTTTGTTGTCAAGAAGAGGCCTTTATATAGGATATCTAAATAACAGCAATTCCAGCTTGGCCATGGACAGAGACTTGGGTGGCATGGTTTAGTGGGAGGTGTCCCTGCCCATGGCAGGGGTTCCAAACCGAACTAGATGATCTTAAGGTCCTTTCCAACCCTAACTATTCTATGATTCTATGATTCTATGTCATTTAATGCTCCATTTAAGTAAGATAATTCCAGGCCGTAGATATCTACTTTCTCAGAGAAAGTGAAGGTGCTGCGTGCAGATCAATAACTACATGACCACTTTTAAATGACAGAAAGGAAGTCAATAATATCATGCTCTCACAAGCCAGTTAGAGGAAAACTTAAATGCCCAGACAAGCTGTAACACTGTATGACATTGCTAGGTTCATAAAAACTAGATATTTGAAAGAGAGACAATTAATTCTGTAGGTTTTTCTTGGGTCTAATCATTTGGGCTTCTAATTGTCTAAGTTTCTCCTGTTCCTAATTCTTAACCTACTTACTATTATAGCTATAATATTCTGCTGTATTTTCTTAAACGAAACATGATTTTCACATATCTGTTAATTTTAATGCACAATAGCAGTAAGTGGTGTAATAACATGAAGATTCATGTGTACAGGTGAATTGAAGGTTGAACGTTCTGTGATTTGGTTTTTATCTTAATTTTAGAAAGATCTAAAACCTCTATAAAAAAATATTTAGTTTGGCAGTACTTTTTATGATGGTATCGTGCATAAATCTACTCTGTGATATGTAATACTAAAATGTATATGAACCTAAGATAGAGAGGACCCAAGCCTTTCAGTTCTAGGGTAGAGAGTACATGTTCTGAATCAGCATTTGAAAACACTGGCTTTCTAGGGTTGGAGGCTTTCTTGCATGAAAGAAGCTGACGTTTTGATCTGGAATCACCCAGCTGAATATACATTTGTTTTCACAGGAAAATGAATTTGGTTTGATGTTTATTACAGTGTGAAAAGATAAAAAGAAATTGAAATTGCAGAATTTCTTATAAGAAGCAGCTCTACCTTTTGGTCCGCTTGTCTCTTGTTTCACTGACAGTGAGAGGGATACAGGGCGGAAACATTAAAAATGATGCAGTCTGAAAGAAAATATAATTTTTTTCTATCTACCCAAAAAGCCATTGACCAGATTTACTGCACGGTCTGGCAAAATCCAGGCTGAGAGCCCAGATATGGAAATTCTGCCAACTGTGGAGGAGGCAAAATGATGTTGTACTTCGTGAGATCTTCAACCAGTCAGTGAAAAACTTGGTGCTCAAATATGAATGGATGTCCGGAAAATGTGCTAATTCATGACAGTTCACTAAGAAAGACTCTTGAATTTAGGATGAGGCTTTAATGTCTTTCAGGATGCTTCTGGAAGCTGCTTTCGTTAAAATTTTAACAGAAAGTTGGCTCAAACTGTGCTTATATTGTTACCATATTGCTGTCTCTTACTTGTAGGGGCTCTTGGTATGCCTGTAACATTCAATTTTTGGAAAAGGCAGGATTTATCGCTGGTTATGCAAGTCATTGAGGAAGAAGCTGTTTGCTACAAGCAATAAATGTTAGCTTTCTGTTAGAACCTTTACAGAGAGGAAACACATTGTTTTGAAGTACAATTTCTAAGATTTTTTTAAATGGCTTCTTTAAATCCTGAGTAAAATATATGGGTTTTTATGCTGTATTTCCACATTACTTTTGCATTCCAATCAAAAGAGGGCTTAGTGCTATTCACTTGTTGCAAAAAGTAAAGATAAAATTGCTCTTCATGGCACTAGCACAACTCTGGAATGGCAGCCTCCATGCATTTTCAAAGCCATATAACCAAAAGCATAATTTGGCCTATGATGTTCCATGTGTTTTGGAAAAAGAGCGATTATATAAATGTAGATGGTTGTTGCTGTTATTAGCATTGGCAGTACTAGTAAGCCTACAAGAAAAAGTAACAAAATAGTCTATGTATCCAAGCAATTTTCTAGTGGTTGTTGCTTTTGCATCTATAGCTTTGCGCGATTTTTTAATGAAGTATCAAAGTCTTCATTCTGATGCCCACTCTCATACTATTGATTGTGATGGTCTGGAATAAAGCCTGCAATTATTTCAAGTAAAAACATGAAACAAAAGACAGTTCTCTTCAAAACAAATGCAGTTGCTACTGTAATAAGTATTATTCTATCCATTATGGATAGCTAACACACAGCATACCTGTATTTAAGGAACTGATGAGTAACCTACAAGGTACTACAAGTAAAGGCCAAGATAGCATATGGAAGGAACTGATTTGATTCTGTCAGAAACCAATTGCACTCTCTCAGCTCACTGCAGATCAAAAGAGTATATTAAAGGGAAAGACTGACTATAACTTAGATTCTGATGGTTTCATAAGGAATTTCTGTACAGTCAGCATAAGCTCACATTCTGTTGGGTCTAGATTGGGTCATGACTTTCCCAGCAAGAAAATTCACCAGAGCTGTATTTGAGTTTCATGAAGTGAATGTCAGAGTTCATCTTTTCTTCAAACTGTCACTGGGGGTTTTGGCTGCCACTAAGGTAAAACCATCATATCTTTAAAACCTCTCTTCATGTATAGTGATGGCACAGACAAGAATCTAGTGAGGATCTAATGAGATACTGCATCAGCAAACTGGCAGGAAATAGTTACCCAAGGTTTTGAAAACTGTTGAATACTTTCTTGTACCCCTAAATCTTCTAATCCCTTGAAAATAATGCCCTAAGTGCTTGAAAGTAAAAGATAGTGTTTTCAAAAAGTTTCTATCTAGAGTAGGATTGTCTCACTTTATTTAAACTGTTTAAATGTTAGCTGCAATATTAATGCAGAGGGATGAATCACCCGCTCAAAAGACACATATAAGCCCATACTTTCTAAGTGCAACTCATCTACCTACACAACTGTAGAGAGAGACTAAATGACCACATTATACAAGACAGTCAACATACAGGTATAGTGGGATAAATCCTACCCTTAGGCTCTGCTGATCTACAGAGACCACACACAGATGTCACTTATAGAGTAGGAGTTTGAGTGCATTAAATTTGACTTTTTAACAAACTCAAATCCCTTGAACAAAAGGGACATGGAAAGGGAAGAATTGATCCTGAGGAATTAGACTAATCCGTTTTAGTATATTGATGAGAAACTCTATATGACAGTATATATATACAGCAAAGCAAATAGTTGAGTTAGTGTAGACAGTATGGTAGAGAAGGAGAGGGTACTGGAAGAAAGAAATTAAATATTTCATAAAAAAGCAAGAGACAGGACAAGATTTATGAATAAGAGGAAGTTTTTCATACAGCATGTGAAATCGGTACAAAACTTTCATTTAACTGTGCAGTTGGATTTTTGAACATTGTGAGAGAAAGTTTCAGGGTGAAAGAGAAGAAAGAACCTCATTGATTTTTAATCTTTCACAAAGTTGTCAGTGAAAGGGATTATGGATTCGTACTAATTATAATTTGTTAAATGTAAAACAAATCCATTTATTTAGACTTCTTAATTCCCCTCTGGATAATTTAACGATTTGGATGATTGGATTTAGCTGGATGATTGCAAGGGAAGATCTTGGCCCTGAACACTTTTGAAAAATGTCGGCCATTCTAAATTTAATATTCTGGCTTTCCTATCTCATGTTACTGGTCTTAGTGGTCAACACATATGCTTTACATTTGCAGTCCTACATATCATATAGGCTCATGTCTAAAAACAATCAAATAAGTGTGCGCTTGCAGCCCAGAAAGCCAACCGTATCCTGGGCTGCATCAAAACGAATGTGACCAGCAGGTCGAGGGAGGTGTTCCTGCCCCTCTACTCTGCTCTCGTGGGACCTCACTTGGAGTATTGTGTGCAGTTCTGGTGTCCTCAATATAAAAAGGACATAGAACTGTTGGAACACATCCATCTCCTGTGTGAAGATAGGATGAGAAAGTTGGGTCTGTTCAGGCTGGAGAAGACAAGGCTGCATGGAACCTTCCAGTATCTGAAGGGGGCCTATAGGGGTGCTGGGGAGGGACTCTTCATTAGGGACTTAGTGAGAGGACAAGGGGTAATGGGTTCAACCTTAAACAGGGAAATTTAGATTGGATGTAAGGAAGAAATCCTTTATTGTAAGAGTGGTGAGGCACTGGAACGGATTGCCCGGGAAAGTTGTGAATGCTCCATCCCTGGTGGTGTTCAAGGCTAAGCTGGACATAGCCTTGGGTGAGATGGTTTAGTGCTAGGTGTCCCTGCCCATGGCAGGGGGGTTTGAACTAGATGAGCTTTAGGTCCTTTCCAACCCTAACTATTCTATGATGCTGTGATTCTCTCTTTAATAGAACTTTACTTTATTCTTTCATTATTCCTAGATTCCTTTTCCTTTTTCTTTGGCTGCTGATGTGAAATTGTTCTGGAAATGATCTTTCTAGAAAACACAGATGCAGAAATTAATGCCTGAATTAATTAAACACAGATACCTATAAAGACAAGTTTCACTTTCTATATTTCTATATGGCTAAATTAATAGTTAATTATTTAAAAATCTGAAGGTAAAAATATTCCTTTTATCTCTTTCCAAGTCATTTTCATCCATCCACATCAGTCAATTACACCTCAGTTCAGCAAAGCACTGAGGTACCTGAAAAAGTTAATGACAGTGAAAAGTGTCACCAAATATTTGCTGCAGTCATCTTTTCCAATCCTATTATAGTGTTCAATTGTTTTTATATTTTTGCTGATGTATTAAGCATAACTTGCTATTACTTACATTTATTTTTGTCCAGCTTCATTTTATCTAATTTTAAATCTTCCACATGCCAAGGTTTCCTCATCTTGTCTCTATACTGGAAGAGTATCTGAGGTTGTAGAAAAGGATTACATGTTCATAGTTAGGCAGTATGTCAGTGCAAGGATTGTGGGCAGATGAGTCTGAGCATGACTTGTCTATATAAAGATGAACTTGAGTATGGTGGTTCTGAGTATACAACAAGATATCCTTTTGCAGGGAAAGGTAATCATATCCAATAGCAATGACAAATGTGGCTTAGTAGGAATGATACCATCCACTGTTGGATTATGAGCACTGGGAGGAGAGAAACTTCAGAAGACACAAATGTTAATTAGATAGTTATATGCTATCAACTTTATATCATTACACCTGCTAAACACAAACCTGTCAACATCAAAAGGGTATTATAAAATATGATGGTATTACTATTATGGGTCTAGTCTGCAATTTAACTAATGAGTCAGAATATTCACCTGCACTGTGAAGCCTGCCCACTTCTGCTTGAGGTCCTTCCTTGTAAAAGATACTTTCCTCTTCAAATATTGCAATGTATCTATTTGACCTCTTGAGCAGCCTAAATTACGGCTCTTGTCCTTGTGTTGCTTGACAGAATGCCTTAATTTTGTCATGCTGTGATAGAAAGAGCAGAATAAGGGTTACTGGCTTCTGTCCTTTAAGCGTTTGTTTGGAATCATCATTCTCCGTAAAAGTGATGAGTTCACATATCTGCTTCTCATGGGATACTTCAGATGCATGTAAAACTGTGACCATCCTTCAGTTCTGAAATCAAAACCTCTAAAACTGAGCTGGAAATGTACTTGAGTAAGCTTTTACTGTGGTCTCTGACTTGCTCCTGCTGGGTTGCAAAAAAACAATTTAGAAGACATAGAAATGCAAGTCTTCGCAGCAAGTCTGTGAGTAGCTCACTGCTCAGAAGCCTACTAAAAAACTAAGAGAAACATAGGACTGGGAGAGTCTTTCTGGCTCACTAAGACCAGTTCCCTGATGACATGAGCACCACGTGGTATAATCCCTTTCATAAACTCCTCAGGCTCCCTCTGAAAGATAAGTGGGTTTTGGAAGATTGGGTTTTGCTGCCATTGCTTTGATGTGGAACAACTGTGTAAGAATATGTTCAGACAGGAGAGCTCTGCCCTGGACACAGCACTCAAGTTATCTGCTGAGCAGAAGAGAAGGATCACCTCCCTCAATCCACTGGCAATGCTCTTCCTAATGTCATTCAGGATGTTGTTGACCTTCTTTGCCCAAAGACCCATTGCTGGGTATTGTTCTTCCTAAGAAACATTTCTTAGGATTTAGTGACACTGTACTTACTATGACCTACTGTATTTACTGAGAGGAAATATGTTATCTTTTTTCCTTCACGTTGCCTCACAACAAGCTTTCACTCTTACAGGTTTATGAAATGGTCTTTTAATTCCTCAAACCACGCTATAGTACTTTTGCACGCATTTTCAAGTTGTACTCTTTTCTTATAAGCACAGAAGACACCATAGACCCTTCCAGATGAGACTGTAAGGACAACTATAGTGGATCAGAAAAAAAGGTTCTAATCTGTCTATCCAAGTATTCCTCTCAGCTGCACCTTTGACATGTTCTACATGTGGGAGCAGTACTTCCTGATCCGTGCTGGAATCATCATCAGCACATTTTAAGATGAGCAAAGCACAGTCATAGAACATATATGTGGCTGCCCCATCCTGGCGGTGTTCAACGCCAGTTTGGATGGGGCTTGGTGAAACCTGGTCTAGTGGAAAATGCCCCTGCCTGTTGCATGGGGTTTAGAACGGGATGATCTCTAACATCCCTTCCAACCTAAATCATTCTATAAATCTATGATTTTATGATGAATTATGATACACATGTGCTTTCTTTATGATATTTTTTATTGCTTACAGTACTTACAGTGAAAGTCTTTCCCCTGAGGGCAAAGAGTGGAAACTTTCACCCTGGTCAAATGATCTAAAAATAAAGTGGCGTGGTAATGCACACTTTTGAATATTGTAGCATGATATTTTCCTGTTTGAATTACAACAGCTTTCTTTGTCTTCTCATTCAATTTTCTGTTTCTTCTTTGTTTTGGCAGGGTGTCACCCTACTGGCATATCAGCAACTTTCATTAGTGCTCTTTTATTTTTTGTGCCATGTGCTTTTGTAAAAATAGTAAACTTGGACCCAAGACACATCCTTACCTTTCCTCTACTGCAATATTTTCTCTTTCAACAAAAATAGTAGTCATGAAATCTTGATGTTTTTTGATTTTTCAAAATGTTTACTCTTCATTCCATTTCAGCTAACATTCTATTTTACTGGAACTACACCAGCTGCCTTACAGAAATTCAGGTGATGGATGGAAGGCAATCACTTTGATTGGAAATTTATTTGCCTTTACAAAGAAAGTTAGGCAGTAATTCCTGTGCAATCTACCTTTGATGAGTATGTTGCATTTTGTTTAATTTTATTCCATTTTCTGTTTATCTCTGTGTAGTTTAGAGCAAAATTTATGAGTCTTTCATGTCTGCAAGTCATATCATTAAATAAGGCCTTTCATTTACTAAGAAGCCTTAATATTACCCTAAGACACCATTTACCAATTGCAGCAGTATTCTGGGATGGAATACTGCTAGCCTGTGTCATACCTGGCTATACCTCAATCAAGCTGAAAGAGCAGCCTGTAGTCCAGGCTTGAAAAGCAGTGTACTACAGGTCCTCTCTGGTCTCTACTTTCAGTTGCTCCATGTGACTGCTTTATGCAAACACAAAGAAGCCTTTTTTTGGCATGTCCAGCTGTTTCTTTATCTAGTAAACATAACCAGATACAGTTTCATTACATTCTGACCACTTAGCAATATGGAAGCTTTCAGACTAACAATTGGCGTAGTCCAGACAAGAGAATCTGGTCCTGAGGTAGTGCTAAAGACAACTTTTAATAGCAGGTTAAGATGCAATTTCAGTTTTGCTCCCACTTCAAACAGTTGAATATCATTTCCATGCCCCTGTCTCTTTTTTCTCATGTGTGGCAACATCACCCTTACAGAAAAATGAGAAGAAAGTATTTATTCAGCTTTTGCACCATAGCAAGGCTATCTATCATAGCTAGGTTATTCTTTTTTTCCAAAGTGCTACTTATTTTGATAGAGAACTTTTGGAATTTTCCCATTAGCTTGGAAGCCAGCAACATTTTCTATGGCTTGTCATTGCCTACGGAAATTGGATTCATTTATCCTTTCAATCATCTCATGGCACTGAATGACAGTCTCTGGGTATTGGCAACTCAAGTTCAGTGTATAATAAAGAAGACAGGAAGGTAGATCCAAGAGGTCTTATATATCTCCATAAGACAATGCAATATTGGGCAAGTACTAGTCTGGCTCCCAAAACCACTTCGGTGAAATCACATGGTGCTGACAGCGAGTTAAGAAGCCCTGTCCCTTTTAAGAAGGAATGGTTAATTGTGACCCATAGCCAAACTGATTTTGGCTGCATAAAAGGATCAGTTGCAGATGGCTTGGGGTAACATTCAATGACTTTAATGTGTTATGAGACAAAACTAGCTCTTTTCATTTGTAGCAGCATAAAAAAGCGTGATCTACACTTGCATATAAAAGTTTGCTGCTGTTGCTTTTGCTGCTTTTAGAAAAGTTTAAAGATTGTATAATTGCTAATTACGGTTACTCTTACCTGGCTTTAGGCAAATTGAGGTTTCTTCAGGCAGAAATAAAAAATGAAAAGAAATTCCCACTTTTGCCTTAGGCTAAAGATTTTTTATATGAATGCTACCAAAGCTTCAATAAAAATGCACCTTAACCTTCTGAAAACTTCTACTAAATAAATCCAAATTTCACTTTCCCCCAGCAAAGGGGGTGTATAAAACCAGAGAAGTCTAATGAAAGCTCATTCCTCCCTGACTGTGAGATAAAGGCCACACCTTCTAAGTGTAAGCTCATCTTTTGCCATGTGTTTAAACATCTGAGTTGTTTCTTCTCCCATTTAATTTCTTCAGGAAAATTTATGTCTTATTGTATTTCACCTGGTGTAGGTGGATATTAATCATTATTTAAATTTAAATTATATAAAAGCAACATCTGTTACTTAGTAACACAACTATATGATTATATTCTGAGGTAGTTAACTATTTTCATAAGCCTCTTTGAGCAAATTACATAGCTCATTAGTCTTAGAGCCACCTGCACCATGCATAGGCTCTTTGCTAGTGCAAATTACACACATAAATTGCTTTGGGGGCACGTTTGCCCTAAATTATGCCTGCTGGGGCTGATGTGACTAGAAAAGGCCTGGTTCCCACTTGAACTGCTGATTCATGACACATCACAGCTGGATTCAGGGTGCGAAACAGTGAGGCTGAGGAAGAAACAGCTAAGTAATGGGGAGATGGTGGAAATCCATATGACATTTAAGAAGCGTGAAAATATACTTACCCATAGAAATGCAGTCATCTGAAATTAAAGGACCAGGAAAACTAGAGGGCTCCATGGAGTAACATAATGACAAGAACTCGGGGAAAGAGGGAACAAACAGGATAGACAAACTGGTATTGCCCAGGGAAGCTGTGAATGCTCTATCTCTGGCAGTGTTCAAGGCCAGATTGGACAGAGCCTTGGGTGGCATGGTTTAGTGTGAGGTGTCCCTGCCCATGGCAGGGGGATTGGAACTGGATGATCTTAAGGTCCTTTCCAACCCTAACTATTCTATGATTCTATAATTAAACAAGATTTTGGGTCAAGTTCCCAGCTTCTTTAAGAAATCTTACCTTCCTGGACATGCAACTGAGCATGGATGGCATTCCTACATGATTTGCAGCATTACAGGTTGAGTCACTTTTTTTTTCTCTGCTGCAGCTAATGAGACTGATGACACTGGTTGCATGATCAAGTGTGTCATGCGATAAGTGCATCACACACTCCGAAACTGTTGCATAGCTGACTTCTGCACTGTGTAACAGAAGGGTGTGTAAAAAGGAGACAAGACCTGAAGTGAAGTGAGAATGAAGGAATTTGTATCATTACAGATCAAGGGTGGATATTGCATCCTGAAAGGTGTCAGCAGGACGAAAATTACCATCTTTGGGACCTGATGATTTATCTATGATCTATAAGCTGTCATAACTTCTTTTCTTTCATTCAAACCCATTTAATGCTCCATGTGACAGAACTGAAAGTCACTGAAGTACCTGGAACAACAGAAACTGCAAGTGGAAATCCACTCTTTGCCATAAGCAAACACAAGGGCTTCTTAGCACCCTCAAAAGATGCTTTACTCAAGAACAAGTGTCTGAGCATATTTTCATTGTGAAATATTTGGAAAAACCAAGTCTATTAAAAGAACCCCAAACAAACAGAAAAGGGCTGGACATAGCTAGCCTGTGATTAGACACTGAACAGATGGCTTCTGACTGGCATGTCTTGGAAAGCTAACCGACTTGCCACCTGGCTGTAGCTGTTTAATTTGTTTGTTTATTAATTAATGCTATGTTGTTCTTTTAATGCACATTTCAGAAATGTAAAATAAAATCTCATGAAGACATTTGGCACTGTTTACAAAATTACTACTACACTGTCTCAACAAAATGAAGGGCTCTGTTAACCTGCAGCTATCGCACTGCATGTCTGGACTGCCTGCGCGTGAGAACAGATTAGGCAGGCAGAACCAGATGCTGAGATTCACCTCCCCTATCTGCACCCAGTGATGGAAAACGGACAGTTGGATAAGTGCCTTGCCAACAAGCCAAAGATTTCAGTAATCATTGCTTAAAAAAAACTCAAAATCAGCTTGAGGGTCTTTCAGATCCTATCTGCAATTAAAATTAAGCATATGCTTAACTTTATTCAAGGTCTGTGATTAGATTTAAAAAATGGAGATGAGTGTTAAAAATTAGGTTTAAATCATCTAAATGTTTAGAAATAAATAACTGAACATATTCAAAATGCCACACATAATTCCCCAAGCCCACACATACACACAAGCTTTTGCAAAAAATTATTGTCACATGCATGAAATACTTCCTAATGTCTTCTCAAACTATGGGCTGAAGAATAAAAAAGCAGAGCAAGTGTTATATGCAAATAGTAGATCTACCAAGAGTTTTCGGAAAGTAAATTCCAGAGATAGTCACACATAATGGCTACTATACCTCATAACTATTTCCTTAGGCATTTTGCTAGCAAACAAACAGATATAAATATTTTTTCTTGCTTCATGGAAACCAAAGCTCACTTTTTGGATTAAAGCTGCTGACAAATTCCTTCTGCAAGTAATAGAGGAGCCGACAAGGAGAGGTGCTGTGCTTGACCTCGTGCTCACCAACAGGGAAGGGCT
>JANRGW010019234.1:0-16430 GCA_024733675.1 Psilopsiagon aymara | reverse complement strand
AGCATCCCTATAGGCCCCCTTCAGATACTGGAAGGCTGCTATGAGGTCTCCATGCAGCCTTCTCTTCTCCAGGCTGATCAGCCCCAGCTTTCTCAGCCTGCAGTTTCATTTGATTCATATAGGTTCTTAAATAGAAAGAGATTTTTTTTTTCCCCTATTTACTGTCTTCATTCCATATGTCATTTCAGAGACTTCTATTATCTCTTCTTTCCCTTTAATTCTTTCATTTTCAGGATGAAGATTCACAGTCACTCTATTCTTGCTTTCTAGTGAAAATGTTTCATACCTTCTACCACCTTCATCATCTTTCCACAATTTTCCTGTTCAGAGCACAGTCAAGTTTGTCTTGCAGTCAAGTTTGGTTTGACACACAAAAATCTCCATTTGTTAACAAGTGGTGAATGAACTTCAGATATCTTCAGAAAGAATGCATCAGTGTCGATGGATGTTTATTTAAATCACCTCACTTGCTTCAGTTACAAAGGTTTTCCCCTCCTGTGCTTACAGCCAAAGCCTGTGAATCTCACAAACAGTTTCTCAGGTGAGTCTCACAGTTCTTCTCCCTCACTCTGCTCTCTGTCTCTGCCTCATTTCCTAAACTGCCATTAGCACAACTTTGGTGGAAAAATGGCTGTGGTGCCTCAGATCAATAGATCCACACTCTGGTAAGGACCAAACAAATCTTAGTTACTGCAAGACTCTTGATGCAGTTTTATAGATGCTTACTTGTAGGCACCTCCTTTTCACTGAAGATATTTATGACTAAAATTTAAATCCATGATCTAGGAGGGTCTAATTAACAGCCGAAGGAATTTGAAAGACTTCTATAGACTTGACTGACCTTTGCTTCTGACCCAAAAGGAACCACAAAAGGTTGAACCAGGTGGCGACACTCTACCACTGAAACACACCTTGTGTCTTAGAATCATAGAAGCATTTAAAAGGTTGAACCAGATGGCAACACTCTATCCCTGAAACACACCTTTCGTCTTAGAATCATAGAAGCATGTAAGTTGGGAATGACCCTCAAGATTGAGTCCAACTGAACACTCTTGCAGCAATAAATCCCACCAAAAATAGCAGTCCTCGCTGTCCTAAAGCTGTCCTAGCCACCAGGAGACTAATACACCAGTGTTTCACCAGTATCAGCACTTACTGAAACTCTGCTCCCACAAATTATAGAGAAAGCACATTCGCAGATTTCCAAATCTCCAGTCAAATCCCCTACTAAATGGAGACAATGACTGCTCAGTTTCAGTGGATCTTTGAACATGCTGGCAATAAATCCTGAAAGCCTTAAACTTTTATTATGCCAGCACTTACTTTGCTGATTTACAGTCTGACTAAAATGAAGAACCCTCATGGTTGACTCAAATACCATCCTCTTACAGAGTTTCACAAAGACAGGTGAAGAAGATGACATAAGGCAAAATAATGGATGGAGAACTGGTGCGTGACAACCTATTCATCTCCTCATTTGTCACGCAAGTGCAACTCAGAGATTTTCCGTAGCTTCAGGTCCGTACTTGTACCTAAAAAAATCTCTTCCTGACAAATTCTAATCAAAACAGATGGTGATGATAAGGAAAGTTTATTTGACCATTGTTATCCAATAACTATCGCACAGTACTTTCTAAGCTATTCAGAATGGAAAAGATTTTAAACCCAAAAACTAGGTCCAAAGTTTGCTTAAGTCCAGGGTCAAGTTCCCAGCACCAATCTGTCTGCACTGGTGGAAGGATGATAAATGAATGCCACATATCATTAGGGATCTGGTTTTAATGTCTACATATGCATCGCTCTGTAGAAATTCCTCTAGCCGTCCTCACTCCCCTTTTATTTTATTTTTTTTACTGTTTTGTACTATGAGATGCCAAGCACACAAACTAGTAAACTGAGAAACACACAAGGATATCTAGTCCATTTCTGCTGAGCTTTAGCACAGCATAACACATCTAATAAAAGAACTAGAACAGATGCTGGTCGTCTGTATCTTTAGTCAACTGCACAATTTAAAAAGAAGAACAGCACCAGAAGGAAGAAAGGCAAATCAACCTAGTGAAAGGTTTAGACATAGGAAGGGTGTGACAATGCTGCAAAGGAGGTCACCAGGACAAACAGGATTAGGGACAGGTTTCTACCTAAGGCTCTTGATTATTAATTCTTCATCGCTACTTTGTAGGGCAACCTATCCCTTGGTAATCAGCATAAGGCCATTTTATCCAGTTCAGGAATATTGCCTGGGATTTAATAATATACATAGATAAGTGGGAAGGTGTAGCAGAGAGCTGGAAGTAAGAGACAAGTTTTTAGAAGTAGAAGGCAATACAGATGCAGCCACATCTGCATGAAATATAGAAACACAGCCAAAACCAACAACAACTTCAGAGCATTTAAATGCAAACCAGAGTTGTATCATGAAAAAGAGGTTTTCCTCTAAATAAAACCAGAAAAGAAATAAACTAGAAAGCAAGAGAAAGAGAGCAAGAGGAAGCAAGAGGAAGAAAGAGGAAGCAAGAAAGAAAGTACTTCTTCTCTTGCTTCCATCCTAAAAATCTCAGATTTTGATTCCTATTTTCCCTTTTCCATTGTTGGGTCTTGGAAAAGTTGAGAAAACAATGGCAGCTATCTCAAACCAAGCCAATATTCAACATCACTTCCAAGTTCCCTGCTAGGATTAAAGCCAGCTCTCCTCAATTTCTGTCAGAAGTTCTCCATCTACAACAGCTGTTCTATACCTGGCAGCTGCCAATACAGGGAATTTTTGCCCCTGGTATCTTATTTTCAAGTGGATAAAATCAAACAGTTATTCTATGATCTACTCACTTAAATCACAGTCTTTACTAAAGTATTTGAAACAGTAACATTCTTCCCATATAACCCTCCTATGCACACACAGTGCTGCTGTCAGCCAGGAGCAACCTTGGCACAGCTTGTCAGGTGAAGTACCCTCAGTCAGTGATGGCAAGAAGAGACGCAGCCTGCTCAAAGAGACAGGAGCATTTCACTGATGTTGGTACAACCTGTGCTCTTATTCCAAAACGTCCTACAAATAAATAGGACCTCCACTACTTTTTCCTTTATAACATTCATTTCTTGGCAGACCCATTTCACTGCAACCTACTGAATGCCTTACAGAATTATGTGTTGAACTTTGTAAGGCAAAGAGCATCTTCTTTTTTTTCTATGTCCAATAACTAAAATAAAGATATTAGTGCAACACAGAGACTCTATAAGGCCAGATCAGGTTATTTGCATGTTTCTCCTCTATGCTATTTATAATAGGGGTAAAGTCTTGCTTTGAGCCAAAACACAAGAAAAATTGAGACACTGGCATGTTATTGCGTAAGGTAGTGGAGAAGAGCCCCTCAAAACAGAGCAGGACAAGATAGCCATGAAAGAATGCCCTGGAGAGCTGGACAAATGCTACATTAAGGACAGAGATATGTCAACAGACATATTACATGCATTTGAAGAAAGAGCCAGCAGTTTATGTGGCTTTCTACTCACCTCACTAAGATGACATCCAAAGTCTACTGTTTTGCTCCTGTGTTCAAATGGTTAGTCCATCAAGGTTCTGTAGTCTGACAGTAGCCTAAACTTTCCCAGTCAAAGCATACTGAGGCTGCCTTTAGATCTAAGTGAGGGGTTTGCAACTGTCAGCCCCAAAATGAGAACAGCTGCTGGGCTTGTCCTATGTAAAGACCACAGGTTGACTCTGTCAGCATTACTTTGTAAAGGCTGTGGCTGAGAACAAGATTCTTGCTGACCTGGATGTGAGAACTTGTTGGCTGCAGGTGAGTTCTTTACTTGCATACCAAAGCAATATTCCAAAGTGGAGTTGCCCAAAGAAAACATCTTGTTTTCAGAACACTGCCTGTGATCCGTTTAAACTGAAAGATAAGGGATCAGTAACTGACTCTACCCATCTTACCATTACACTGTACTAATTCATGAGTGCAAGGTACCTGATATTTACAGGCATCTGAACCACCGTATGCAGCTGCATCACAGTCTTCTGATGGACTGGAACTTTCTTAGGATAGTGTTTCTTGGCCACAGGTGAGCATACACAAATTTGGAAGCACAATCTAAACAGACTGATTCCCTCAGAATTGTCAGGCTTGGGAGCTTAAGGTGTCCTTGGCTCAGATTTCCCCCAGCTGTTAGTGATAAAGTCGATCTACTTTGTAAATTACTTTGATGCTACAGAAAAGAGGACATGTAAGCAAAGCAACAGAGATGAGCCCTGTACTTTGCATTCAGTTTTTTCATGCTCACTCCCTGACCTGCAACAGGAGACTGTCTGCACACTGTCTGTCAAGGCAGAAACAGAAGAGAAAACATGGCAGAAACCAAAACAAAATACAAACTGGAGACTGGCAATAGGGAAAAGCTCACACACAGTCATATGGCCAAGAAATTTAGCCCAAACCTCCTGAGGCCGACACAGTGCCTTCCACACAGTTCCTTCCTTGCAATCATTTTCATCATAACACGCCACAAACAGCAATAGCTTGACAGAAACATGCCAGAAGCAGACCTTTACTCAGAATTTGGTTCCTCCAACCCCTACAAAACACTTCTCTCAGCCCAGCAAAGCACTCTCTGTGTCAGAACAGAGGTCATTTTCCTTTGAACAGAGATTTTGTTCCAAACAGACAAACCTTTCAAAGAATATACAAAGCCTGCAGTTCACCACTTACCTATCCAGAGGGTCCTGAGGCACTTTACTCCCTCCAGCTCTGCTGTTGACATTGGCGTTCTTGTTGGCAGTCATGGTCATTTCTGCTTTCTAGAAATGTGGATATCTGTGATGGGGAAAAAAAAAAAAAAAATCAGTGAATTTTTCAATCAATTAACCTTCAAGACTGTTAGAAGTACTGTGCTGTGCAAAGGCAGAACTCCAGGCTGCTTTTCATTCTATGCAATCAGTCTCATTATGATCCTGAAAAACTAAACACAATCCCTCTACTGCTGCCCTTTCACATTCACAGACAACTTTATTATGGCCTACTGCTGTAAAGGGAGATAAGGGAATTCAGTGTACGCTTCAGGTTCTGGCATGTCTGACTAATGGAGCTTGATACAAAGTCCACAAAATATCACAGGTTTTGTGTGGTTCTTTCATCCATCAGTACACGTGGAGAACACAGTAACTGCACTGTGTGATCCTTGCGAATACCACAGCTATGAATGGCATTTTGGCCACAAAAGCTACTCCAAGGAATGAAGAAACCTTTCTCAAAATTTAAAATGCAGTTCTATTATGGAAATATATTCTAATAGAGAAATATATTCAATACAAAATATGTTGAATATAATTTTCAAGTCTCCTTGTGGTACGAAAATACCTACAAATGGTTTTCTCTATTGGCCCAAGATTCTTTATGTAAAAGTGTCTTAGGGTATTTTTAAGACTTTGGGTAATATAAAGAATCATTGCTACTTCTTGTTTATTTCCTAGTAATTTGGTAACAACCCAAAAGCTGTATATTTAATTTCAGCCATTGTAAAAACCCTATATACCCAGTTGAGTGACCAAAAGATGAGCCTTACTTCCGTAACATTGCTCCAGAAATGACAAAGAAACAGCCCAGTATAATGATTTATTTTGCCCTCATCCCATTATCATAATAGGAATGGTGTGCTGTGACTGAAAGGAAAATATGACAATATGGATATAGGCCAGGACGTAATCCCAGAGATGCAAAGGTGGTAACCTCTAAAACATGCCCATCTGCTGAATATATACCATGTTTCTGTGCTGTAGAACACAGCTATTGGTGGCAATTTCCACTGTCATTGAGGTTGTTTGAGAAATATTTTGCAATATGAGGGAAAAAGGTGTTTTCATATCATGATAAGATCTCTCAAATGTCAGCAGAGTCCCTTGGGAAAGAAATGGAACAGGACTTATTCCACCTGCTGCTGCAGTAGTTATTTTCAAGGATTGTGTGGCTCTGCTGGCATATGCTCTGGGTGGCTTCTGAGACTCTCCTTAGTTTGTAAGCTAAAATACCTACCACAGTTTGCAGAACTAGTCTCCAGGGTCTGACCAGAACTACCAATTTTTATGACCATTAATGGCACAGCTAATGCAAAAACAAGGAGTATTACAAAACTTCTTGTTTACTCAAACCCGCAGTAAGACCAGACTGCTTGAGAAGCCAACTGTAATGCGATGCTGAAAAGCAAGCTGGTTACTGACAACAAAAATCCTTGTACTAACAGACCCATCGAGGGAAACAGGACATTCCCTAAACCACTTTATTCCGGACAGTTCTGCCACAAAGAAGGTCAGCAAACCTCTTCCAGATTGCAGCTCCAGAAGCAGTCAACCATGCCCACCGCAGACTCCAGGTCTACTCGTCCTCCTGGAATTGTCTTCCACCTACAGATTTTTCCAGTTTAAGTGGAGATTTTTTTCCAGCTGGTAACATTTTTTCTACACTGAAGCTCCCCAGATTCCTCCAGTGTCTTGTTGTTATTGTTGGTGTTACAGTATCAACATAACAGGGCTCTTAAGGAACTGCCTGATCTGATTGGAAAAGGGCTCGCTCAGGCTGAGAAAGGAAACCTGCTGACGCTGGCCAAGCTTTCTAGGACTGCACATTCCACAAAGAGACAGCAGCTTTTTTAATGTTTTCCATGCACCAATTCAATCCTTTTACTGGTGTTAAATCTGTCTAAATCACTTATTAGCAATTAGGTAAAAAAATAAGAGATATAAATGTGGCATAAGGTAAATAACAATGGTTAGCACAGCTCAGGATCATTTTCCAAGATTTGCTTCTTCTGTTCAAGATCAGAATAAGCTGAAGGGAGCCTCAAAAAGATGGGATACTGACCTTGCACATTAAAAGTCCAAAGAAACAAAAAAGTGTGCTTTTGTGAGGTGGTTTTCCAAGAATCCACTTTTCCCATACCCAAAATTGAATTAAAAAAAAAAAAAAGAAAGCACATTCAAGCTTGATAAAAATTACTGTGGTCAATATTTTAAAAAGTGCTTATTTAAACCTTGCATTTCAAAGCTACCTTAAATGTCAAACAGGTCAAACTGCTTTGTTTTCTGCAAAAGAAGAACTGAGTTTTAAAAGATGTTTTCATAAGATGCGTCAAATTTACTGACGTAAGTGTTTTTCTTCCCATGCATTTGAGACTGTTATATGTGGTGATATCAACTGACTTTTCTATGCAGTATTTTTTTAATGCTTCTTTTGCAAGAATATTTTGCTGCAGGTGATGCTGGTAACATCTCAACATATGCAGATAACTTTCACATAGCGGAAAAACAGTCAGTCCAGTGCCTGGAAGCAACGGCTTCATATCAAAGATAAAAAGAAAAAAGAAAAAAAGGAGGGAAAAAAACCCAAACAAAATCAAAAATTAAAAATTAAAAAAAAAAATACAGAAAATCCCCAAACCATATTCCAGCTCCCAAAATAAAAGGGAAACGGAGAAAAAAACTCAATTTTATGGTCATGTGGCAAGAGCATTCAAATGAGTTTGACTGCCATGTAAGTTTATTATACTGCATAGTAACAATCCCATCCCTTGGGCTTGCATGGCAGCATTCTCTTTCAAGTGTTTGCAAATTATTCTTCACAAAGCAGTGAAAGCCAAAGTCTCTCAAGTATTGTGACATACTGTTAAAAACAAATCCAAAGATAGTCATGTCATTCAGATTCCACATTGCCTGGTTAACCATCTAACTACACTTGGCCTCAAAATGCAGAATTTGGTTTCATTTGTAAAGGCAAAGAATTACTCTCAAAGCCTTATTTAGCTATAATTTGTGCTTTACTCCAGGTGTGGTCTCACTAATTTCACTAGGACAACTCTCCAATTAGCATAGATGGTAGGATCTGGATGTTCTCCATTATTACACCCATTTTGCCTAAAATATCCACAAACCATTTGTCAGGATCAGAGTAAAGATAACAGACACACAAAAAAATGATATGATGGCAACATGGGATCTACTGCTAGTACCAAGCGAGGTTCATCATCCTGACTGAAAATGTCTGCTGCACTGCAGGTGTTTCCTAACAGACCTTTATCATTTCAGGAAGTCTCAGTGACAGAATATTCCTTATGGACTGTCTCCCTCTTCTATCTCCCAAAGGTTTACTTGCACTCCCAAAGTGAAAGTGTGGCCTGGAGCTTTTTTACACATAGAAGGGGCACTGAAAAAAATCCCACTTTTTCCTAGTGAACTTTACGACTTTATAACACCTTTGAACCCTTAATTCCATTAACAGGTGTTAACAAGGGAGTTGTAAATCGCATGCTGCTCCTTACTACATTTCAAAATTATTCTTAATTTCCTAAAGCATTCCAGTGCTTTGGAAGCACTCACTCCCATTACATTACACTATTGCAGTGCAAGTTGTTCCTCAGCTCACTTGCATTCAGGCTAGAGCTAGGCTTGGACAAAGCACCTGAAAGGTCTTGGTAATCAGCAGAGCTTTATTTGTACTATGCGAGAGTCTGTAAGGCCTCAAGGAAAACTTCTTTCTTACACACAAGGCATCCACCATTACTACACTGCAAGAACCCCTCCTCTCCTTCTGTGGAAGGTGAATAGCATCGAGCCTAGTTATTCATGTCTAAGCTCAGATGTGTTGTAAGTGTCTTAGATCAACATCATGTTATATGTGTCTCAGATGTTCTAGAGAAAACATTTTCATCATTGGAATGACAACATCTTTCATTCTGTTAATATAATGGGAGCAGAATAGGCCTTTTCAATTGAGATTCCTTCCATTCAACAAACATGAATGTATTTTTGTTTGATGATGCTTTTTTTATTGTTAATACTGTGATCAATACTTCTTCCTGTCCATATGGTCCTTTTTCCTTCTTTGTCTTAAACCAGATTCATTTCACTCCATTTTCCGCACTCATTTCTTAAGCATATTTTTCCATTAAATACCCAGTTCCAGTAAAAAGTCCTTAGAGTGTGTTGCAATGCTTCAAAGCCAATTTTCTGAACATCAGGAACACTAGCACTGTTTATCTGGCAGCTTAGTGAAGAAGAATCCCGATTCTGCTGCTTACTGAACTCATCCAAGCAGAAGACCATGTGTATATGGCTCGAGTCTTCTCAGCCAGGTGTTCACTGGACCCAGGCTGCAACACTGAACAGATGAAGCTGGGAAAGTGGCAAAGATGATAGATGCAGGGTTTCTAATGGCTTTAGAAGGGAGCCATTGAATGTAAGATCTCAAGACCTCTTCAGGCATAATTACTAACATGGGTGCAAATTCGATGTAGAAAATGTCAATGTCCATCACAGAAGTCATGTTCATAAGATTTCTCTACTCTGGACTTCTGCTGTTATTTTTGTTTGTCAGTGAGAGTTCAGTGTGTTTAAAGTCCTTGCTGTCTCACACGCTGCAAAGATTTACCTATACTTATCCATCTCAGACTGAATCGATCTGTACTGCCATCAATATGATTTGTAAGGTATAATTCGAATTCTTGAGATCTGCATATGTTCTGAAGCCTCTTAAGGCAAGTTATTTTCCTCTTGAAACTCCACTGATCCGGGATCTTAAAATAGGGGGAAATATTACTGCTTTGGTCTGCCCTACAGCGTAGAGACTTTGATACATAACAGGAAGGCATTGCAGGGAAGAAGGCCAGACTGCTAAGACAAACTCGTGCTTTTGAGAGAACCTTGTAATAAAGACAAGCTCTCAGAAATGCATTAATAATAACTGATTTTGTCTACTTTTTTTTCTTTTAGTGGCAGCTGCAGCAGAATGTCTCTAGGTCTTGAGAAGCTGAAAACATTAATATGCTTCTACAAGTGCTTTGAGGAAAGCTTGCTCACATCTCAGGGGGTGTTGTACAGCTAAAATTTTTTTTAAGTCACAGCTTAGCTTTGTGGCAATTTGCTTTTTCCCTTCCGTAAAACAGATAATTGAGTCCTCCCAGAAGAGTGTCAGTTCTGAGGTACTGGAAAGTCCAGTAAATTCTTTAAAGATTTCTGCATTGAGAGGGCTTTGTAGAGACTCCAAAGACCATTTTTATAAGAACTACATGCTTTTATCATGTGGTAATAAATGATATTTATTATCATTTATTAATTATAATAATCATTATCATTAAAGGCAATGATTTACCTTTAATGATAAAGGTAAATCTGTAAGCTGGGCCACTGCAAGTTTAGCCATGCAATACCATACAAACTAACATAAAGAGCTAAATGACCTGCTGAGCAAGGACTTGGCATGGAGATATTCAGAAAGTATTAATTCAACTATCTAACCCCAAGTTTAATTGTTACAGCACACAGCTAATTGCGATCACATCAACAGCTTCCTTGCAAAACACATAAACTAACTGCCTTCAATTCTACAGAATGAAGAAACAGACCTTGTGCTATCAGCAACACGTACATGCCTGGGCCACGTTACAGTCTAGCATAAACTCTAAGGGAGAAAACAATACCAAGCTATTCACATAGCTACATATACCAAAGTCACTGATTGAGAACAAGTGACAATATTTGTGGATAACAGAGACAAAGGAAGAGGGCTGCCAAACTTTTTGTCTTTATGATACTGCAGAAGGCATAGATTTTACCTGGTATTAACTCTACAGTCTCATCCAGTTTTTCTCCCTATAATCCAGAGACAGACTGGTTCTAATCAAGCCAATAATGACAGGTTTTCTTCCAGCACAAACTTCCTAGTATAACTATCAGTGGTGGCAGACTTGGTTGTCATTGCAAACTTGCAGTGACAACCCTCCCTTTAAGCAGTGAAGACCCCACTGAGCTGGAATGGATATTATTAGGAAACTGATGCTGCAGCACTTACTGGAGAGGAAAGCTCTTTCCTCCCCTCAGTGCAGGCTGTCAGACCTGGGTGGCTGCAGAGCCAGGTAAGTGAAAAGCAGGCATGTTGCCTAGAGAGGGCAGTTCTCTACTCACCCTACTTCCCTATTTTTTTATCACCTAAAATCCTTTCCCTTCTTCTTCTATTTGTGCATTTGCCTATTTTGTGCCTTCCTCGTCTTTCTCCCTCACCCTTCTTCACCTTATTACTTCATTAATGTTCCCTCAAGCTGTTTTTTTCCCTTGAATTGAAACTGGAAAGAACAGACCTCACTTGAAACACACTGCAGTCCAAAACTTGTGTCCAAATGTAAGAATTTAGCTCTAAGCTCTTCTATTACTTTCAGTGCTGCTAGAGCCATCACAGCTTTGAAATTCTGGCATTTGCAACACAAACACTCCCATGATGACCAGACATCACTATGAAAACAGCCTACTTATGAATTGTGACTAATATACATCATAGTTCCTAGGTATTATTCTTCCTTTGTCTGTTCCCTTCATCCTCAGGATATTTGCATGAAAACACCCATTCAAGTCTCTGGAGCTCACCTGCTCCTGTTGCTTATTCCTCATAGTCCTGTAATGGCAACATCATTTGCATAGTAATGAATTGTTTCTTGTGACACAAAAAACAGACTATTATTTTGCTAAGGAATGAATGTAGGTTAGATTTAAAGGAGAGGGTTGGGTTTGTTTTTTCTTCATTAATATTTTTTGCATCACAAAGAACATCAGAAATGAGAAAATAGACTGTCCTTCAGTATTTCCTGCAGGGTGTCACCAGTCTCTACAGGCATCACAATGCAATTCAAAGCACAGTTCACTGCTTAGGACAGGCTGCAGGGGAGACACAAAGTGAACAAACCAAGCTGAAAGTCTTAGTGAGTCTTGAAAGGAAATTCCCTGTTGAGCTGACACAACTGAACCTTCCTCACCCCAAGGCTGACTGACAACATCTGCCATCAGCTGAGAAGTTTCCTGAATTTGTAGCTACAGTAGGTTTTGATTCATTAGAGCATCATGGGAGGCAAAACATGGGTCAGAGCTAGGATAGAGCAAGCTGCTGTCCACAGTGTTTTTAGCACACCTCCCTTCCTTCCTGCCAGACACACATGGCTCCCACTCAGAGCACCACTAAAGCACAAACTGCAAAATTAATAGCTGTTATGTGCCTCATACAAGGTTTTAATAATTCGTGATGGGAGGAAGGGGAATCTTGGTGCAGCTGCATAAAGACTGGAGAGAGAGGGATTAAATCTTCATTTTGCCATACATTTCTTATGAGTCACTGGGTAAATGGCTTGAGTTATGCTAGTTGAGCTATTTCCTGACTAATTCTGTCATCTTTTCTAGAAGTAAGCTGTGCTACCCAGGAACGTCTGAAGCACATTCAGCCATACGGAGGCTTAATAAGATCTCTGTTATATTGTGCTTTAAACCTGAATTAACTATCCAGTGTAGACAAATTACATCAATTTTCATTTCTCAATTCATATAAACAAAAGCAGGAGCAAGTCAGGACTTGTTTGTGCAAAGAGGATAATTTACAGCACCCTAAATACTCCACATGGACCCTCCATGCAGATGTTCTTAGTACATATTTAGGGTGGGCAACACACTTTCCAAATTACCTTACAAAAGGTCATGCTTATGAGTGAGAACGCAACCAGTGAATTATCTCAGAGCAGGCAGCAATAAATAATAATACAGCTTCTGACAGCCTGTGCAAACAGACCCTCAAGCTTCTCCCATACCCTGAGATGCAGCAGGGAAGTTGACACTCACAAAGCTTGAAAACCCTTGAAATAGCCTTCCATTTTGCAACTGACTATTTGTGACAATGTGGGAAACAGTGCCACTGATAGAAACATGGAAATCAAAGTGTTTAAATGGCCAGCTGAGCCGCTGCAGCTGGCAGCACTATTTTAATCTATTTTCAGGTCACGAGATTTCTTTTAGCATGTTTGCCTCAGATTCCTTCTGCAGAGCCCTTTCTGGGAGCAGAGAGGAGGAAACATGCCAACCAAAGGCAAGGATGGCTAAAGAGACATTTTGCTGGAGAAGGATGTGGAAGAGATGCTTCATGACTGTAAGGAGGAGTGAAAATCAAAGGTCTTGAGCAGAAGTAACTAATGGCAACAGTTACACTATCCTGTGCAAAGTCCTTCGACTTCTCTATAATTCCCTGCAGTAAAAGAAAGCTTAATTGGTGTAAACAGAAGGCAAGCTGACATTGTTGCTTAAAGTTTCAAGTAGCAGTGGGAGATCTTCAATATGGGTGCCTCAATACGGTCAATAGCTATGTGTTGTTACTATGAATCTCATTCCATTTAGACCACTTTGTCATAGTAATTGTGTTACTGTTGTGAGTCAGTATCTCCAAGAAGCAGGTCCTGTCTGTGACACCTAAGGCGCCAGTGCTATCACTCCTAGTGAAGCAACTATAAATTTGCATGGACTATCTCTATATGATGTTATAGAAGCATCCTGGGAGGATGAGGAACTGGCTGGAGACCTCATGGATATAAGCAGAAAATATTAGCCAAAACTGTCTTGGCTTGTACAAAGAGATGAGAACAACCTTGGGTCTGCCTCTTTTAGTCTTGGCAGTTACCCAGGGAATCTGTAGAAAGGCATCAAGATGATCTTAATGGTCCTGTATCCAAAGCACATCCAGAAGTGAGCCTGGACACAGGCATTAGCAGCAACAAATGGGATGGCAAGCAAGTCTGTTGTTTGTATTGGGGATTTTCGCAAGAAATGTTCAGGAGAGCTCCCTGTTTACATTTAGAGACTATGCTCTTGCACTTGAAGTAGTGTCTGCAGGATGCAGGAGCTCTGAGCTGAGTTTGAGCTCTGGCATGGATTTCTTTTGTAGCCTTAGGAAAACTGCTTAAAGTTGAGATCCTCAAACTCACTGCCAGAGAGAACACCCCATCACCCACATTCTGACATATGAGTGGACCATTTTCCCAGAGCTGCTCCTATTTTTCCTACTCCAGAAATCTGTGGTTTGATCTTTCTAAATATCACTGCTCTACCAGTGAACCAGTAGTCAGTAACTTTATGACTTAGCTCACATGCAATGTTCAAGTTTTCCAGAAACATGATGGGGCCCAGACATGTTGTTATCACCACTGGTAAATACATCACTAACAGAGACAAACCATTCCTCACCAGCTTTTGTGGTCACCAAAACCACCCTCTCCTGTCTGCCATGGCTGCCTACCTGCAAACCAGCATCTCTCAGGCAATGAGCACACCAGTTTTCTGATTCCCTTCATGTTTATGAACCTCTTGGCTGCTGCCTCCCTCTCCTTCAAACTCTACATGTTCTAAGCCAAAACAAATAAAACCAAGCCCCTGTGCTCCCAGGATGATAACCCACATCGAGGTGTGAGCAGCCTGACTGAGAGGGTGCGGTTCATGCCCTGCCTGTCTGACTCCTTCTCCCACCTCAGATGACTGAAAAGACAGGAGATGGGAGAGAAGCATGGTGCCAGCAAAATGAGCACACCTCAACCTTTCTCCTAGCTGTGCTGCTGAAACAGAGGAAGCCCACTGAAGAAGAAACAGGGAGGAGGGATCAGGACCAGGCAAACATCAGAAAAATTAAACACTAGTAGAACAAAGGTGAGATAAGGGACAGCTTTCTGACACGTACTGTGTCAGAAAGACACAGGTGGGAAACAAGGAAGTTGGGACACTTAGAAGGGAAAAAAGGCATTAAGAAACAGCAGGGGGAGAAAAAGTGCACTCCCCTTCTTCACCTCCATACTGGGACTGCACTCTGTGTCCTCCAGAGAAAGTAACCCACCTTTCCTCATGCTCATTCCATGGCTAAAATTTCCCCCATAGAATTAAACTTGAATTTTCCCAAAGATAGACAATGGATCTGCGATACTGCAGTAACCTGACACGAGGCTTCACTGAAAGAGACAAAAACTCCTGCTGCCCTGCAAAGCAGGTGTGACTCCATGAGTGTGGGAATTGTCCGAACTCTGGGTGGCTAGCTGCTCATTCAATACACAAACCTAAACTCAAATCGCAACTCAAGTTCTTGAGTCCCTAATTCCTGAGTAGATGCTCATTCCCCCATGTGCGTACAGCCCTGTAGTGACTGCAGGAGCCTAGCAGTTCCCAGACTCCTGCAGTTTCTTTAGAGAATTGACTTGGGAGGGGGAAGGGAAGAGAGGAGAGGAGAGAGGATGGAGAGAATATTGGCAGCTATACCAGAATCACAATACATAAACTAAGCACAGCAAACTACTTATTGCCTTTGCTAACAAAAATTATAGTAGCTATAGCAACTGAAAAGTAGGGGCAAAAAAGCCAGAGACTTTTTTTAATCCCTAAAGAACACAGTTTTCTAATATGGAAAATTCAAGATTTATTGCACCAGCGGCTCCCACGAGGCAGGGCTATAGTAGTGCACCATGGTTTCAATTAAATGCATGAATCATTAACCAGTGCAGCTGGGCTTAGTACCTGACAGACATCATCTCTTCCAGTGAGCCATGACTTTTTCAGGGACTCAACTAGTTTCTCTTGCTGTGTGATGTGCCCTTCAGACCCATTTCTGGTGGCATTACCTCATTCTATGTCAAGCCCTCTGACGGAGCAACTAATGCCACTGCTCAACAGGAAAGATCAGGGAAAACATTCCTGTATTCGAGTCCCTGTGCATATACCCCTTGCCAGCCATCAAACACTAATATCCCTACAGCATGGCATGGCACTACAGACTCAAACAGCATCTCCACTCCAAAAGAAAACCCTGCTGCCTGTGTGTATTTTCCTTCTCAAATACACAACCTCACAAGCTCAAAGCAGGGAGGAATGTCTGGCACTTCAGCAGTGACCATCTGGCAGAAGCACCGCTCCATTTTCTGGCAACTCAAACAGGGTCTTAGAACAATTATCTCAGTTCCCGATTCAAGCACTGGAAACAGAAGATCAAGTTACATTTCTCTCCAGCCATCAACACTAATTCAGTTTTCACTAAGTCAGCCTTGCTGGAATTTCACTCTTCCACACTAAAACAAAAGAGGAAAGTGTGAATCAACACTGAAAAGCCATTAGAAGAAACATAAGGAATTTCAGGAGTTGCCCTTCACAAATGTAAAAAACACCAATAAGATCCTGCAGAGAAGAAGCTGTTTCTTCCTAGAAGGGATATTTTTACAAGCTAAAATGATGACAAAATGAACCTATTGCAAAAGGAAGTGGTACTATGGTCCTCAGTTTTATCCACTGGCTTTAAAACTGCTGTGTATTTACACAGCTTCCTTCCCCTACTATCACATGCTGGTTTATGAATTTGTGGAGAGCATCTTCCCAGCTACCGCTCAGCCACAGGTGTTCACAGCTGTCAGAAGGGGCTGTGCTTTTCTCAAGAAAAGAGTTCAGCTCCCACAGCACTGACCTTTATCATCTGCATGAAAGGAACGTTTCGACAAGCTACCGCAAGTTTAAGTGTTATAAATCTCCTTTCATCAGGCCTCCAACCACTAGGCAGAGAAACAACTGGAAACATTTAAACCTGTTATAACATTGCAGGCAGCAGAACACTTACCCA
>JANRGW010019231.1:0-28745 GCA_024733675.1 Psilopsiagon aymara | reverse complement strand
TTCAAGGCCAGGTTGGACAGAGCCTTGGGTGACACGGTTTAGTGTGAGGTGTCCCTGCCCATGGCAGGGGGGCTGGATCTAGACAGTCTTAAAGTCCTTTCCAACCCAAACTATTCTGTGATTCTATGATATATGCTACCTGCACTGTAACTCAAGGAACAGGTACTTATGGTGGAGGAAGTGAAAGGATGAATGTTTAAACCTGGTTAGTGACTCATGAGTGGTAAAAGGAAACAAATTTCAGATAACTTGATGTGTTCATCGTGGGTGTTTGATATACCTCACAAAATCTCAGCTTTTATGTACAAAGACGCTGCATTAGCCCTTGGTTTGTCGTTGCCACTTGTATGAACTTTTCCTTTAAGACCTGAGCTCAGAGCTCGGGACTCAGATGTGGGGTGTGTATGTGTGGTGATTTTTGTCTTGGTGTCTGGATGCTCTAAAAGCACCAGAACTTGGTTTCCTACAATAACCTGCCAAACAGCAAGGCTCAGAGGTGTGTAATATTAGTCCTCCTCCAAGAGCAGGATGGGTCTGAGAGTGACACAATGAACAGCCCAACATTTTACTTGGAAGACCACTTTGAATCCAGGATACTTTATTCAGGATTGAATTCGATCTTTTGGGACCTGGGGACCATTCCATTTGTAGGAAGGGGAGTTTGCTGCAATCTCAGTCTGGCTGGCAACTCTCTCTGTGTGCTGCTGTTTACATGGCAGCTTTAAGACTCAGACTCCGCCACTGCTTGAGATGAATCCAGGTTGTGCATTTCTTGATTGTAGCCACTGCATCCCAGGTTTGCAAGCCAAGAGCATCATTGCATCACACCATTACAGTGGCATGAGCCATCAGGAAGGGATTCACTCCTCAGTGTTCTCAGAACTTGCTGCTTTTTGTACACAGGGTTTTTATTAATATACACAGACAGGTCTGTGTTTACACTCCATCCTGTAACAGAGGCAAATGTATAAACTGTGTCCTGCCTCCACACCTAACTCCAGACCAGATTTTCCCTGCATCACCAACCGAGCATTTTTGGAGTACCACTAATATCCCAGTCCCATGGTCTAACCCCTGAGATGGGCCTTTACACCCAAGAGACTTCTTGGAAACATAGACATCTCACTGTAAAAGTCACGCCTTTAATATCTGAATCACCATGTGAGCATCCTCCTCACACACATGAGTATTTCTTTGTAATGTTAATGGCTAGAAGCTTCTTATTTATTTATTTTTAACTGAAAGATGAATTTTCATACACATCTCTTTATTTTCACCCTCTTTGCAACAGCCAGTGGTCCTTTAGCTAGGACACAGAACATTGAAAGACCTCTAGTAAGACCATGACATTTTTGTCTGCACATACCTGGGAAAGTGTCAGGCTAAACAAAAATCCCTCGCCTCTATGAATTTTTTATGACTGTTTTCCTATGGGCTACTACACAAGAATTCACCTTTTAGTGAAAACAAAAATACCAGCAGCTGTTGCAAAGAAGAGGGTGAGAATATGAGCCATGATGCTTTCATCTTCAGAATTCAAATTAGTTAATCTGTTATTAATTCCTCAAACATCTCATGATCTTGGGATTCTGCAAAGCTTTATCCGTAATTTTTCAATGATGGAGTGAGGAACTTGTGAACCCTGAAAATACCCAGGTTATGACAGCACCCAATGAGCACATTAAACAGGTTTCCTTGCTATTGCATTCAGTGGTTTCCTTTGCGTACACACGTTTTTTTGTCAGAATCAGACCATTCATGTCAAAGAGATTGGAGACAGAAAAGAACTTTCAGTATGGGTGATGGAAAAATGACTATGCTAACACTGCCAGCATTTGCCACTTCTGTTTCCAAGTGACTGAGACTTTCCAGAGACAGAGAGTACCCTCGCCCGGTAGAGAAACAGCTTCTTTATCCAGGCATATGCGGTAAATAGAAAAGAATAGCTACATTGCCTAGAAGGCTGCAGCTCAAGTGACACAAGCCTTGACTGTGCAGCTTCTCTCCCATGTGTCCTCCCATCCAGGACCTGAAGTGATTTTTTTTTCTCCTCATAAACGCTTTGCTATTTCACTGGCACTTGTGTGTGTACAACTGAACACAGTCAAGCTTATAATCATCAAGCGTCACATTTGGGACCTCTACCTCTCCATTAGATTGGCTTTAATTTAGAGGGAAGGCTGTTGTGTTTATGATTTATCCTATTCAATTTTCAAACTCTTCAGTCCCTGAACTCCTCCTGGGAGGTGCTCTTCATGATATTTATTGAAGGAGATTGGCCAAGGTCAGGCAATCGTTATTATTGTGGCTTCATGCACATATTTTTCATTAGAAAAGAAAAATCTCTGCTTGATTTTCCTATCACTATTTCTTGGATTATAACATGTGTCATTGGCTAGAGGGGTGCTTGCTCTGTGCTGTTTCATCCTAGTCTTTAATAGTTTGGGCAACACAACACAGCAAACTTTTGTCTTATCCTCTACTGGCAGAGGGGGGCAAGGAAGGGTGAGGGGTTGGTTCAGCCTCCTGTGACTCCTCTGAAGCATCTTGTCATTGCAAAGAGCATAAGGCTTTTCAAACTTCCTGTTGCAGTCTTGTGGAAGTGAAACCATGGGGTTTCAGCAGGGCCTTCATCTTTCCAATATCTGCAAGATGAGTAAAGGTTGCACTCCAGAAACCAAGCTGTATAAAGAAGTGTAGAACAGCTTCAACTATTGAGATGCTCACACTGGGTATCACACTTGTGAAAGCAGGAGTCTTTAGAGCCAGGCTTAGCTTTCCAGCAGAAAAATGAATCAGATGGTACATGCTTGGAGTAAATTGTAGTAGCAGCAAAGACCTCACAGCAAAAGCTTTGGTGACAGCATATGAACTCTCCTGGGACTGTGCTATTTACTCACAGTGTTATTGCTAAAGCCAGCATCACCATATTGTCAGTACTGTTGTTAACAGCCTGACTAGACTGAGCTATCATGACTGCAGTCACACCTTTTGCTGAGTTGAAAGTCCCAAATTCACTTCCTTTGTGGGAAAGACAGAAAGAATAGTATCTAAACACACCCGGATCAGTGCTCCATCTAAAAGAAGAAACATCCTTTTACTGAAAATAATACAGCTTCGTCACACACACAGATTTACAGCTGTTATAGTATAGTAGAAATGATGCATTATAAGAGTGCAGGAACACTGTGACTGTATAAAAACCCTGGTAGCACATTATCCTGTTTCCGAGCCTTGGCCAGTAGCACATGCCTAAGAAAGATTTAACAATTTGTGCTTCAGAGACATCCTCAGCCCAGTTGTACCTTTGCAAATATGTAATGCCAGGATAGTCACAAATGCATGGCTGGGGAAAAAATGGACATCCAATTGCTAAAAAGTAGAAAGTCATTTGATTCTGATGAGTCATAAAGTGAAGGAAATAGGTATAAAGTCAAAGAAAACTTGAGGTTTTTCTTGGGTTGTATGTGGGTTGCAGGCGTAGCTGAGGATCTGCAGTGGAGCCAGAACATTAACTACACTGATGGAAACAGGAGATGGCATCAAGAGCTGCAGGCCAGCAGGACATCTCCTCCAGCTTTGGGAGACACCCCTGCAAAGGGCAAAAGGTCCAAGTGAACCAGTGTGTTGTGTTTGAGTTTGATAATCCAACTCCTTTTCAAATCACCTCAGAGTGCCGTATGAGGAACCTCGTCCGTTTAGGTGAAGGTAATTTAGCTGCTTCGTGCACTCGGTGATCTTTCACATTAAGATTTTCAGCTTTAAACTCAAGCGTGTTGGCCCATTTTTTACATTGCATCTATGGAGCCAAAGCTCCGCTCCTTGTCTCTAAACAACATTACTAAGAGCTGGTGAAATGCATTGACCCTCCTCGGTTGTCCGTAGTTGTAGCCATATACGAACAAATGAGCCAAAATAAACACAAACTGGGCAACTTTTCCAAGCATGAAAACACCTCATTTGTTGAACCTCCACGTCTCAAAGACGCTTTGTCCATTTTTACTTCAAACTTTCCAGACAGAAAAGCCTGTTCTTCCAGAAGATGATGGATGTAAAATTCCAGATGGATTGTTGCAGGCTTTGAAAATCTGGGGAAAAAAAAAATGTCTGAGACTAGGAAACTACTGTAACACAAATACTGTTTCGGACTACTGTCCCTCCTCAAAATACTCCCCATTATAGCAGCAGTAGGTAATATGATGTATTCAATAGCTTGAATAAACCTGCAAAGCGATGGTATTTTCAGTATTTAATGATACAAATTGCATTTCAGTGTAATAGAAACACTGAATGCATTATGTTACACTGAAATAAGGCAGTTTAGTGGGTATTAAATGAGAAAGCATTCAGTGGGGTTTGGCTAGAGATTGAGGCAAGCATTTAGAAAACCTGAGCGTTTTCACACACTAATATTACTTAGTTGGCAAGAGACTCTTTAAACCCTCATTAGTAAGATTGCTGATTTGGCAGCAATGAAATGTGTCTGTTTATGAGTAAATCCTCACATTATATTCCTCTGCTCTTCTTTTTTGCCCTTTTCCATTAAGCACTTCTCTCTAGAGCCATCCCACCACTGCTTTCCTCTGATAACCCATCGGCCCTTCTAAATGCAGGCTTTCCTGCAGGTGACAAATGGCTTCTTCCAAAGGTCATTAGTTACACACAGCTTTGAAACCGGCAACAGTATGGTTCCATCTCCTCTCCCATTTCAGTGATTTAGCATTTCAAGCAACAGTCAAGCCAAGACTAGTATCTGACACTTGTGTGTGGGAGGAGGTTTTCCCTAGAGGTGGTGTATAAATTTTGCTTGTTTATTTTTCTTTAGGTCTTTAACAGTCCATGCTCCTCATTGTGATGAATGTGCTGAAGTTTGACATTTGAGTTCTATGTTCAGGAGTATAAAACGAGCTATTATTTGCTTTGCCCAATTATGTGAGTACTGCATAAAGAAACTCACCCACACATGAATCTGGATCCCTTTGATGGCAGCTTGCCGTAGGTTCAGTCTTCCCTCCACTTCCCTCCACTTTGGTCCCATAAACGGAGAGCTAGTAGAAGTGAAATGTATCCATCAAAAAGCCTTTCAGAGGGATATTCTCTCCCCTAGAGCAACACTCTAAGATTCAAATGTGTGCAGCTTAGGAGCACTTTTTATTCATCCACACTCTATGAAAACTGTAAGTCTTTAAGAATAATTGATCTAGAAACTAAATCTAGTCCATGCCAGCTAATGTGAATTAGCAGTCAGTAATGTATGAATGTGATGTATGAGTGTGGAAGGAGAGGGAAAACAAAGGTCATTTTGACCCATTCTGCACCAAAAGCTTGGAGTCTGTTCAGAAAAACTCCTGCCTACTAAAGACCCACTAAAAACAGGGCTTTGATCTCTGTACAATGCACTCAATTAGAGGGAGGGAATTCTCAAACAAAAGCTTTTATAAATTTCCTTTAGAATGAATAATTTTGAGGGTGGTGGAGGATGGCGGTAACAATTGAAGGAAATCATCGCTCAATATTTGCCCAGACGTTTTGCTAAAACACAAAAAGCCATGAGGAAGCACCTTTTGAGGGTGGGTGCAGGTATGAAACCAAGCACAACATGCTGAGGTCCGTCTGTGGTGCAGAAGATAATATATAGTCATACATACATGGCTTTATATGGCCCTTGTCTCAAAGTATTTCACCCTACAGACCTTGCTTGTAAAGTTAAGGTATACAAAAGATGACCTCTGCTAGACAGAAGTGGCTCTTCCTCAAAATGTACTCATCTTCCTAAAGTCTCATATTATTTCTGACTCTGCCTCTCTTTGTCGAGAGGCAGAGTCAGAAACAAAGATCACATCCCTGGCCATGGCATCATTTGCACAGGGACAGAAGAGCAGAACTCAGCCTGTTCTGGTGCACTTAGCTCCAAGTCTGGGCTCATCTGGTGCTCTTCTAATGTTGTGAAGGCTTGCAGGCTGAACTGTAGGACATGCAGTAGACCTGGATTATCCTCACAACTCATTCTCATTTTCCTTAACTCCTATTTATATGCTGCCTCACTGTCTTCCTGGTTTCAAGTATGCCAGTTTCAACACTCAGTTGACCGCAACCCTATGGAATTAAGATTTTATTTTCTTTTCTTCCTGTCTTTTGATAATATCCAGTAATGTTGACAGTCATAGATCAAGTTAAACATGAACCATGAGACTGTTGCCTGTTTGGTGCTGTCAGTTGCTGCAAGCAGGATGACAGTAAAACACCACTCTCCTCCTCTGGCAGCATTTCACAGTAGGATAAAGGCTGGAACAGTGCTCTTGATGGCCAAATCAGTCCATATGGGTTTAACAGCATTTTCCATACAGGAGATTAAAATCAACACGCTGAAAGGGAGGGGGAACCAGTGCGCAGAGTTCAGATTAAGGTTTTGGCTGAAGTACCTTGCATGAAAGTGAAATGATGTTATTTGTAACAGATTACTGGAAAAAAGCTCAGGACAGAAGCAAGCCTGTGGAGATACTGGCATCCATGTGAAGCCTTTTCAGAAAGTGAGTTACAGATAGACCAGTGGAAAATGTTGTTTATGAGTAATGAATATGTTTCCCGGGAAATTTAGGTCTTAAAAACCCACCTACAGCTCATGAAAGGCATTGGATTTTTGTGAGAAAGCTGGGTGTGAGGAGCAGACTGGTGGTAGTGTTAATGGGGAACAGCATGACAGCTCTCCTTCTGCCCAGCAGCTCAGAAAGGGAAAGACATGATCTGGCACATGCTGTATTTCAGGACTCGAGAAGGTTGTGAACGCAAAACTCAGCTGGTATTACTTGCTGAGCTTTGTAGCATTTTAAAACCAAAACTGAATGCAATCTGTAACTGGTTTGGTGCATGGTTGTAAGCCCTAACATTTTTTGAAGGTCTTTTCTCTCAAGAATGTGGTCGCCCTCAGAAGGTGTTTCCACTAAATCAAGACAAGAATCAGAAGATGTGCAGATGGACTGCAGGTAGGGTGAATGTAGAAACTCATGAAGGATATGCTTTGTTCCTCCCTGACTCAAGACACTTGGCACTGGGAGCCTCAACCTTCCCTCCAGCCACAGAGAAAGTGTGTCACTTCCAGGGTCGTGACCACGGCGTCTCAATCAGCCTCTGGGGATTTCTCCTCAGGTCAGTTTGCTGAGATACATATAAGCCTTTGCTGATGGAAGGAATGCTCTTAAGGGCAAAGCTCTTCAAGCTGGAGGGGCCATAGAAGCAGTCATAACAAGTGAGAAAGGAAGTGATAGAAATAAGATGCTGGTAGATATCCAAAGGTGTTTTTCCAGACTCACAACACAAAAGTGCTGTGGCTTTCAGTGAAACTGAAACCAGGAACTCCTGGTACCACTCATGAAGGCATGAGGCACTCATTGCTGTAGGAAAATGTTTAACCATACTGAGAAAACTCTGTTTCTAGTAATAAGGATGATATGCAGGTGTAAGTTATACATCAAAACAGAATATACATTTAAAGGGCTAGTACACTTTCTGGTTCAGAGCTGAAGTCATTCCTTAACTATTTCAGTACAGGATGAGTACTCTGAGAGAGATTATTTCACAGTCACCTGCAGTCATGATTTAATGCAGCTATCTCAAGTATTTGCCACTGGCTACTGTTAGAGTCAAGATACTGAACTAGATCAGCATTGGGTCTTTTCTAAAATGTCAGCTTCTGAATTCTGAAAATGGGGGGAGATGATCTGTAGATCTGTATATGAGATATGCACAAGATAAATACAATTTGCGTGTCTTTCTCTTACACCTCACTGACTTCTCTAATGTGGCATGAAGAACAAAGGCTATCCAAACTTACATTTAGTGTTTCAACATCCAGCTGCCTCTGCTGTCTGAGAGAGGCTAAAGAAAATTGTAACCAGTAATCAGATCTTGTGCTTCTGTTGAGAGGTGATTTTACCAAAACGACACATTTCAAAGCCAGGCATAATCTCGCTTCAAGTAGAATTTCATCCATCTCACAAAGGGGCACTCAGATCTCCCCTCCCATCACCCATATTGCACCTGTGTCACACATATTACCTGGGGAAGCCAGATTTTGATACCTTCTACAAAGCCATAGTAGAAACATATAGACTATTTTTCCACCCATGAAAGGGCCCCAGATCACTTTTATTTATATCCTTCAGCAGCTACCCACCACTCCAAGAGAGACAAACAAAGGGTCCTAGATCCACAGAGCTTACAGTACCTGTTTTAACGATTTTCTTAGGCTTTGGATGAGGAGCACAATCAGCGTCAAAATAAGAAGTTAAAGAAACAAATACTAGCAGGTTAAAACAACAACAACCCACAGGAACACAAACAGAACCTGACTCTGTTAGGGTTTTTTTCTTTTGAATTTCAGGAGACTCATAATTTACAATGGACAGAGTTCTTTTGATCTCTGTACTATCCACTTACTTAAACTTTTCCATACAGTTGCTCAACCATGCAGGTCATAAGGTTAAAGGAAGAAGATTTCCATGGTCAGATGGAGCAAGTTTTTTTCTGTGAGCCGTAATTCTTTCTACATGAATGTGATGACAGCGAGTATACAAAAATGCACCGGCTCATGCGTTTTCCTCTCCAATGTTTGATAGATGACATATGTGCGTATATCCCAGCTGTTACTTAAATAAAGCTGTATGTATACGGTATGTCAGAGACAACACAGGCCAAATTCTATGATATAACTACTTAGGATGCATAGGCTAAAATCCATATTTTGTCTCTAAAAATTGTTAAACAGATGAAACTAACTCAACTCAAACCACACTGTAGCCTCCTTCCAAACCACAGGAAGATCAAGGTTCAGCTAATGGTTCTGTATTTTTAAAGCGCATCTGTTTCCCCAGTCCAGCTACAGTATATTCTGACACCTTAATTGGGAAGTGAGCTTTAAATGAGTCCCTTTTATCCCTGGGGAAAAGCTAACCCATGCATTATAACTGTGCTTACATATGCTGGATTAGGGACCTGACCTTGTGATGGGATGAAGCAGAGTTATGAACGTTGAAATGCCTGCAATCCAGGCAAGCTAGGGCATGCCAAAATTGCTCTTGGAAAATGAGATAAGGAGCAGCACAAAGTTTACCTGCTTAGAGCAGCTGGGTTTAGCAGCCAGCTGGGGAGCTTTATGGCTTAGTGTGCATCCCTGCGTTCTGCCTGATTAGAGGTGGGACTGTTCATCATTTCTTACCGGAAGTGAACAAATAAGGCAGCAGTCTACACATAGCTCATGTACCTAACAGGACATATACACCTAAAATTGAAAATTGATTTCTTTGTGGCTAAGATACATGGCTGAGACCTGGGGTTTTAGATGTCCCACTACCTCCTTGCACGGTCTTAGGCAAGTAACTGCGTAATTTCCATCAACTCCCACCTTCTCCTTTACTTGAAAGGGTAAAATCCTACTCTGCCTTGCTATTTAGGCTTTCAGAGCACTGTCTCTTTCTTTATGTATACTAGGCTCCTGTGTTTACCTCTGGCCCCCAGTGACCATCACTGCAGTATCTACATTAAATCAAGATGCTCTCTTTTCCACAGATACCAGCAGCTCCACTTCATTAATCAATTAACCTGGGAGACCCAGGAATTCAGCAGCAAAGACAGCATGAAGATCCTGGCCTTTTACAGATGAAAGAGTTAATGAAGAACAACAACATTTTTGAACATACTGAGCCATGATAAATGGACGTAGGCAAACACAGGTCTTGACACTCTGTCAGCTCACAAAAAGGGCCTTGCCATGTTTTCTGATTCACAGACCTGACTTATCTGTGACTCCATATTGACTTTGAGTACATGAAAATCCCCACTCACCCATCTGCTGTGAGAACATGTGTGTTGAGGGTTACACAGGTGAAACATTTCATACCTGTCAGCAGTGCCTACAGACTGAGAGGGGAGGACTTTGTGAGTGATTTGCAGAGTTTCTGGCTCGCATAATGTTAAGTTTCAACCATCTGCAAGCAAGTCTTTGCTATTGAAAAAAAGAGCAACAGCAGGTAAAGAGAGAGAGTGGGAACTGGAACAGATTTTGAGTTGTGTTGTGTCAAAACAGAGCTGACATAATCCAGTATTAAGCACTGTCAACCTGATAATGAGTCACCTGCAAGCGGAGCATCTCTGCTTCCCATCGTGCAGTCCTCTGCAAAACGGGACTGCCCAAAGTTGGGCACAACAAAAAACAACAAGAGAGTCTTTTGCCAGCAATTTCAAGCACAGCCCCAATCAAACCCTCTCAGGGAGGAGTTTTCCACATTCATCATCTGGCTTATCAATGCTGTCTTGAGCAAAACCTAGATGCAGGCTTTGTGAATGCCAGAGCACATGAACAATGGTTGAAGCCGGGAGGGCGATGATAAGAAGAGAGTGCAAAGCACATGTTTCAAGTTCTACCTTTTTAAGCAAGTGTTGGGCTGGGGAAGCTGAGTTTGGGCTGGCTGCCAACATTCCCTGCAATTTAATCCTAGCCCTTGGAGGAACAAGCTGTTATCCTCGCTCTATGCCAGTGTCCCCCCCTTATCTCACATTTGAAATTCTTCAACCACTTCAAACCAAAATATCTCCAAGGAACACTTCAGAAAATGTGTTTTCTTTTGTCTCCTGAAAACATTGATGAGGAGAAAAGTTCTTTTGTGTTTTGTGCAAGGAGCCTTTCAGCATTTGGGCTCTAAGTGCTCTCTTCTGCTCATTCACTTTCCCCGAAGTCTCATTCGGTGTAAGTCCTTTCCACACGGAAGGCTGAAAACCTGAGATGTTGAAGAATAGGAAGCTTAGGCAATGAGCAGAGCAGCAGGCATACAACAAAACATTAAAGCAACACCAAGAGGTTAAAGAAGGCTCACAAATGCGCTGAAGTGAAGCAAAGACACACCTTGACACCCCTTCCTTCAGTGCTGCAACCAGCAGCTTGGGTGCTGAGATGCTGTTTGCTTTGCAGTGTGACGTTGTCTCCTTTCCAGCTGTAACGATGGCATTCCTTCCATCTGGTTCACAGTGCAAAGAGATACTGCTGAGCTAAAACACTGGGGAGTGATCAAGGAGGTTTGTGTGCAGGAGCACTCAGAAAACCTTGAAGGAGAACGGAGGGATGAGGGGCTTGGAAAGCTCAGGGAGTTAAGGGTGGACTAGAAAAGTGGGATTTGGGCTGAAGCCAGCTCCAGGGGCTCAGGGCTGCCCCCCTGTTGCATTTCCAGGCTCTCTTCTTGCACAGAGAGATTCAGCCCCACAACAATCAGTGGGAGCCTTTCTTTGGCCTCAAGAGTGGGGATGTAGCATCCAAACAACTCTGTACTCAGCCTACCACAAGTATAGCCCTTCATAGGACAATAAGAGCAAAAAGAGAGAGGATTAACCCGTTACTGCAAACTAGTTACATGCCATACAGGCATACAGATAATGTAAGGCAAAAAATTGATAAAGCAAATATTACCAGTTATAGCAGATAGCTGTAACACAACCTTGCAACCCTCTTTGGACCAGGAAGAGTCTGAGGAATAAGACTTTTCTTCGGCTTCTTATGCTCTAAGACAGCAGTGTTTAATCTGCCAGATCTTTGCTCTAACCAAGGGGCTGTAGGCACAGAAAAGCAGGGGTTCATATCCCTCCTCAAAGGCTTGTGACTCTCTGGTTTGGCTACCTCCAGGACTCTCATGAGTGCCCTCACCCTGCCCAACTGTGTGCATGTTCTCTTTGTGTCCTACTTTATCACAGTGGGGACAACAAGGAAGACCAACAGTGAATTACCTGTGCAATTTCTCTGCACAACCTTTTCTTAACCATATTCTCTTTCAAGAGGTTTGAAAATAACAACTCACCTGAACACTGTGCCTTTGCAACCATGTGTTTCCCTGTGACTTCAGTCAACATCTGTTGACTAAGCTTCCTAATTTATTTTTCTTTATCTGAGTTTTCCTACATGTGGCAATAATTTGGGTTACTACCCAGCGATGCCACAGGAGAAACTTTCCCCAGTCTTTAAGATAAGCATAAATGTTGTGTTTGAAGCAGTTGGTATGGTTCAAATCAAAAAGACAGATTTGTTGCAGAAGCTATTAGCCAGGGGTGTCCAGCTTGTCATTTGGAACAGATTTGTCAAATCACCCTCTTTGAGACTCATACGCAGTGATTTATGAAATACTTCCTTTAGTTCATATGATCATAAAATGGTATCTGATGCTGGTTCAGAGAATGGTGAGAACAATCTGATATCCAAGACTGCATTTTTGAATCGTTAGCGCTTTACCAAAAAAACCCTCAAACATCTAACCAAAAGTCAGTGCAATGCGATGTTTCTCTGTGTGCAGTTTTCTGTCCAGTAAGATGGAAAATCTAAACTGTTCTGCAACATCCTGACACTTAGGGGTATGTACATGATTTTCACGTTTCTCCCTTAGCTGAGGAGTTGTGTCCAAAGTTGCATCCTACAGTAAAATTTTATGTCTGATTTATAAAAGCCCTGCAAGACTGTGCTTATGTTCAAGTGCTGACAAAGTCACAGCTCAGCATATGAAGTCTCTATTGGGAAATATACACAAGCTGCTAAAGTTTAACAGCACCTTTTGAGAACAATTTGGTTTTGTACTTCTTCCCTCCCCATGATTCTGAAGTCATGGATTCACACCCTGTGAGCAGCCCCTATTGTGCTCTGGTAAAGTAGTGCTTATCTCTCCAAAGGAGACATCCTGGTGACTGTTTACGAACAAGCAGTACAAAACTTGGCTAAATCTTAATGGGCCTATTTATGCAGTATCAAGGGTGAAGTAGACTTGGACCCCACAGCATGTTCAAATTACATGGCTTTAAGTGAATTTCAAGTTTGTCAAAGGAGCCGGTTTGACAGCCCAGGAGACTGAAATCCTCTGTTTACCTCCCAAACAGATATCACATGGACCACTCACAAGTTCCCCTCTGTGTTAATCCAAAGAGGACAGGAGTTGTTACAGCTCCCAGCTATGCAGCCTGGCTCTGAACCTCAGCCTGCAACAACCTGGGCTTTTAGCTCCGGAGGCACCTACTTCAATCCCCGTGTGTCAGCCAAGACAGAGGCCATAACAAACTTCCCTAACATGTTCCAGTTCTACCCCAGAGAGCTCCTTCTGAGGGCTGAACAACATTACTCTGTACTGGTAAGTCAGATATCACTATAGCATTAGCAGAGAGAGGAAGCATAAAAAAAAAAAAAAAAGGCTTAGGTATAAGATTGCAATGGGCAGAAAGAAAAAAAAAGAGAATAAAATGAAAATTAAATAGCAGGAAAGGTTGCTCTGTCTCACACTTTCCAAAGTGAGGTTATTCAGGAGAGCTTTCCATTAATAGATCTGGGAGATGTCCGCAGCTTCACTTTTATTCATAGCAAAAAAATCCCAAACTTTCAATAACCCTTCAGTAATGGAACAGTCCCCCCTCTTCCTTCAGTGAAAATCACTTGGTTCTTACGGAAAGGGACTAACTAGTCCTGTGTTGGCTGGGAAAGGTAGAAAATTACCAGCCGTCTCTTCTATTCAAAGGTAGAGGGTTATTTTTGGCAATTCAGACGAGAATCAGGACAGCTGTTAGAAAAAATACTTGTTTTGGGGAAAAAAAGGTTGGATATAGGGCTGAAGGGTATGCAAGCATACAGGGAGGCAGGTATATAGGGATACAGGCAGAGCAGCATGCAGGGAGCTCACAGCCTCTTTGGGGTAGTAGGTATCAAGCTAGCCACAGACAATGCCCAGACATCAACCCTACATTTTACCATGCTATTCCTGATGTTGAGGTCCAGTTGAGTTGTTGCTAGATGAATGGAAGTATGCCTGCAGATTTCAATAGGATTTGGGTTGGATAAGTAAAGAAACCTGCTGTACCATTTGGTTTCCAAGATGCCATTGCTTGTGCAAGTCCAGGTGTAGCTCTTTATTGCCTAATGAATGGTGGGGTGAGACCTTCATAAGGTTTATGTGCAGCTCCCTTATGTTGAATGATTGGTGTTGCACTCCCTAATGAGTTGTGGCCAGAAGCCCTCTCAAATTTGGGGAACCGTTTCTTTCTTTTGGCACTTATTTCAGTTTGCAAGCAGCAAATGAAATATTTCTCTGGCTTTTTAAAGAATCCAAACCCACCTTTGGTCATGAAACATGGAAAATTTCAGCAAAGGAGGTTGAATGAGTTTGGAAGTGCAAAGCGGATTAAGGAACAACGATGTATGGAGATGGTTGGTAAAGCAGAGTGTGCAAATGAAGGTGGGGCAAACATGCATTGTCCTCATGGATTTGATGGGGCAGATTCATAGTGATAAAAGTGCAGGGCCCTTCAGTTAGCACAAAGATGATGACTGCTTTGTACACATCTGAGAAAGGAGATCATTCAGCAGTTTCAGTTTCTGAAAGCTGGAAGGAGATAGCTGCTGTCCACTCCGAGCATCAGTCAGTTTCTGTTTGCTCGCTGTAGTGGTGATTTCACGGCAGTTGGTGAAGATACACCAGCATAAGGAGAAGCAAACATAACGTGCTCTGACAGAGCTGTGCACTGAACCAAGCCCTATTTACTCCTATGGCAAGAATAAACATGAAGACTGGAGTATTTTCACTTCCTGCTCTCCACCCCACTTTAGTTTCTTCTTTGGGACATTTATTGTTTTCTGTGTATTTGAACTGCAAATAGAAAGACATCAAAATATGCTTACAGGAAAGCAAAGCAAAGCAAACAAAAAGGGCCTCTTACATCTTTCCTTGCACAGGTCTGACTGATCTCAGAGTAAATTTCGACTAACTCTCCTCAAGTGAATGGGTTCATTCTGGGAAGTCAGAATTGAGTCCAGTCCTGTATGTTTTATTTTGCTGGGAAGCAGTAGTAGAGCTTTAGAGCATTACACCCATTTTTTTAATGAAAACCCTCTTTCTTACATGGTAATCATGGGCACCTCTCTGTTTCAATTGCTTTTAAAATGTAGAGTGTTGGTGACCTGCAGCAGTAATTTCATATCCTAGCTCCATTTCGCCTTGATTGCATCAGTAGCAGGTAAGAAGGGAGGGCTGAATAGCACTTCACTATTTGGTAAAATAATTACTGCTCTGGCTCAACATTTCAATTAATCCTTTCAGTGCTGCTGGAAACCCCTTGTGCCTGTGAGTCCTCCCCACATATGCAGTGGAAGGGTCCTTCCTATTCATCCGCAGGTGATCTTGTTTAGAGTCTACCATCCAAGCTGAGATAGTGAGTAAAGACATGAACAGAAAAAGAGAAAGTAATTTGATAGGTGTGGAAAACAGAGAAAAAGGCATGTTTGGAGGCCTGCCCTGAAGGTGGAGAGCAGCATGTTGCTTCACTTTGCTGTGGCTGTGAAAAGAGCAGGTAAAAGAACTCTTCAGGGATTGTAGCAATAGGACAAGGGGTAATCTGTTCATATTTAAACAGGGGAAGTTCAGGTCAGATATAAGGAAGAAGTTCTTTACTGTGAGGGTGGTGAGGTACTGGAACGGGTTGTCCAAAGAAGTGGAAATCCCTGGCAGTGTTCAAGGCCAGGTTGGACAAAGCCTTGAGTGACATGGTCTAGTGTGAGGTGTCGCTCGCTATCCATGGCAGGGGCTTTGGAACTGGATAATCTTAAGGTCCTTTCCAACCCAAACCAGTCCTTGATTCTATGATTTTAAAGACCACAAAGTTTCCACTGTGGGCTCAGGCTTGCATCTCGCATGGTTGCTGTTGATCTTGACATTCCCACAAAATTGCTTCCATTCCCTCACCCTGGGGTTCATCAGTGGTGGGGCAGGAGGTGAAAGACCCACAAGGTGTGAAGTCCAGTGACTTGTATGCAAGAAATACAAAAGCAAAGCCCCTAAATCCACAGTCCCAGCCCGTTGATGCTGGCATACATAGGGCTTGACCCAAGCGAGGGGCACCACACAAGGGTGTTAGTCCCAAACAAATGGACTTTTATCATAAGAACCTACTGCTTTCCTTGACATTCATTTTTAACCCATTAATTTTTATGCTTATCTCACTGTTCTTCAGCTCTGATGGTTAGTCATAGTACATATATGAACTTACTCAGTAATAATTAGTAATAATTAGCTCAATTCAAGATAATTAACAAAACCAGCGCATAGGAACTAAAGCATTGCAGTGAAATAAGCAGCCCTGGTGCAACACCAAGCCACAACATCTGCCTGAAGTGAGGGGAAAGTGTTGGAAATAATTTAGGGATTTTCTTATGTCTGTTTGTGACCTTTTTGGAGAATACTTGCTCTGGAGAAGTTGGAACATATGAAAGTGCACAGAGAAAAGTGACATTTAAGTAATTTGTTTTTTGAAAATGGTCTGAAATTAATTTGAGAAGAAATTAGGAAAGAAAAAAAGTAGCTTGTAAAATGTGGGACTTTTGATCAGAAACAGAGACTTCAGCACAATCTGGTGTCAGCCTCTTCCCTCCACGGCAATCTTGAAGTCATGTAATGGAGTTGCTTGGTCTGCTTATGCTCCATCTGTAGTTTATAGAAACAGCAGTTTGTCCAGAGCACGGCCCATCCCTTCTCAGATGGGACAGTTGAGTCCAGGAGAGAGTGTCTCTGAGAACACTTCATTTTCTTGTCTGATAATGAAGAATCCTGGACCAGTTTGGTCAGAAAAAAGATGTGTCTCTGGCACCATAATTCTAGCTGAGGCACAGCAAGACCAGCTTGGCTGTAGACTCCCTGTTTGGCTTGGGTGACGAAGGTCTGGACCTAATAACCTCAGCTGTCTGTGGGTTAGGTGGAGGAATCGAGTACCCCACTTCACAGAGATGCTGCAAGGGTCCATTGCTTGCTCCAGAGGTGCAGACAACAGCCATGGATGTGGGCACCCTGTGAACGGAGCAAGACACATTGACTAATGATTTGTAGCAAACAGACCATAAACCACCCTTATACGTGTGTTCCTGAAACATTTGCTAGGTGATTTTAAAGAGAGAATGAAGTCAAAACAGCAGAGCATTCACAGCTGACTTTGTTTTCTGTTTTTTCTTAACATTGGAGGACCATCCTTCTCCCACAAAATTGTCTGAGTCAATTACTTGCTGCAAACTCTTCACTCGACTAATCCCAATACAAGGCAACTTTCATATTGCATTCACAAGAGCATCAGCCTTGTTCAGAGCCTGTCAGCACAAGGGATTTCTGTTTGTGAACAAAAGTCTTTACACATTCTGGCTCCGAACATGTGCGCTGTCCTTTCAAAGCCAAAAAGACTCTCTCCCTGTGCCAGTTTGTATTTCCAAAGTTGCTCTGTGTCCTCTCGTCATCAGCCAAGCTGTGCTGAGCTACTGACTATGTTTTTGGAATTGCAAGGAGAACTCGTCTAGAGGGGGAATGAGGACAAACTCCAGAAGCTCCTGGCCAAATCCTTCCCAGGCAGTACGTGCTTGTGTCCACAAGGAAGGTGCTGCTGTGTGCAGGCGCCAAAGGATCTCTGTTACATTGAGTTTAAGGCACCGATGTGCTTCTCTACTTCTGTCACACAGTTCGGGTTTTATCCTGGTGGCAATGAGAGCAGAAATTAGCTCTGCTCCTGGCTAGGAACCTTCCTTAGCCCTCCATGGGTGCTTCTCCCTGGGAATTCACAACAGGAGCCCGGCACTCTGGCATGTAATTTCTCAGGGTCACAGAGACATGAAGTCACCTGTGGTTAGGGACACAAGTGAGGCCCCACATATTTGATGCATCGATGAGGTGACAGCATCCACTGCATTCTGGATAAGGCTCCCTGAGGCAGAGGAGCAGCAGACCTCACACTGGCACTGGCCACACAGTGCCCATTTTGGAGATAAGTTTGGTGATTTGCATGAGTGTTGAACTGACTAATGATTTTGTATTTCACCTGAAGATATATGTATTGGTATAAAACATCCTGCTTCTAGGATGAGCACTGTATATCATTATATTTTATGAAGGGATTGCAGCAGTTTTCCAGCAGCAGTCAATGAATCTAAATTCTGCTCTTCTTTCATGACCACTGCAGAAATCTCTCTCCTATTATTTCTCACAAGGGATATAGATGCCAGTTGTGTTTCATAAAACCAGTGTCCTTAAAAATTCTGCCATCTAGAAGAGCTGAGCACAGGGGGAAGTTTGTAAGGTATGATATGTATGAGATTGAAGTAGGAAAATACCAGGAACAGTTCTAAAAATATTTGGAACCAATATTTGGAACCAATTGTGAAATCGCTCCTACACAAAAGGGCATTGAATGTCAGGGCAGTATAACATGTATTTTTTTCACCAGCAATTTTTTATCAGGTAATTAATAAAGAGGTGGACAGTGCTACTGCTGTTCTGTCCTCCACCTCGCATATATGCCCACAATCTCTGCTGACATACAAGCATTAACCTCAGATTGAAATTACCACAAACTGTTATGTGAAGATAAATCAAATTAGTTTTACAGTGATTTGTTTTGCACATGCAGAAAGGAGAATGGTGTCTGGAATCCTTCAAAACCTTTTCCTTTTCTCACATGCACTGTTTTAGAATTTGCCATCACAGTGAAGATATAGAAATATACCTCATAGCAGCCTTCCAGTATCTGAGAGGGCCTATAAGGATGATGAGGAGGGACTCTTCATTATGAACTGTAGTGATAGGACAAGGAGTAATGGGTTAAAACTTACACAGGGGAAGTCTAGATTGGATATAAGGAAGAAGTTCTTTACTGTAAGGGTGATGAGGCACTGGAATGGGTTGCCCAGGGAAGCTGTGAATGCTCCATCGCTGGCGGTGTTCAAGGCCAGGTTGAACAGAGCCTTGGGTGATATGATTTAGTGTGAGGTGTCCCTGCCCATGGCAGGAGGTTGGAACTGGATGATCTTAAGGTCCTTTCTAACCCTAACTATTCTATGATTCCATGATTCTAAGTAATGAATCATCTCATTATTTTTCCTCTGTTTTTCCTATTACATTTGAGAAATGCTGGGCTTCACTGTAGAAATTGGTAGCATTTTAAAGAAAGCATAATTGTGCAATTTAGAGTATGGCTTGCACCAGAATTTTACAAGATGCAAGGAGCTTCTGGATTTTTGCAGTGGAGATGGCATTTTCCATCCAAAGAGTAATTCATCATTCCTATGGCCTAGAAAGTTACAGAGCAGGTCTTACATGTTTCTAAATAGGAAACCCTAGAAGCAAAAAGGGATTTATATGTGTACCAGCAATTTACTTGGTGAAGAAGAAACACAGATTTGCAGAAAGGCCACTTGTCTATGACTTGCATGAAGTGTGCACTACCATTACAAGTGCCAATCTGACCATGCTACTCCAAAACTTAGAGATCTTTGACAAATAGTAAAATTCCTCATTTTATTTGCTTCCCAGTCAAAATATTCTGAGGCAAATACTGGGCACACTGGTAGGAAAGCAGGTAAATAGGAACACTAGCAAAGTTAAACAAACTTGCAGGAAATATTGTACCTGACAGCTACACCGTGAAATGCGAGACCAGAGTCAGACGAAGAACCCAGACATGTCTACTGACCGAAATCATCTGTCTCTTACTGAACCAGAGAAAGAATGTAGGAAAGTGGTTCAAGTCCCTGCTCCTCCACAAAGTATCTGGATGGCCCTGGGCACATCTCTTCTCTGCTCTGTGCCGTGGTTGTTCATGTATGAGTGGAATCAAAAATACATGTACAACCTCTCTGCACAGGAGTGGATAACTACACTGTGGATCCTGGGTTGCTCAGATAAAGAATTGACTGGTTTTAAACTTATATACAAAATCAGGAAGATAATTTTTTCAGGACAGCATAAACCTGATTTTTGAGAGTATTTAATAAATTAGCTTATTTAGTCTTGGGCATTTCTAATTAAGTCAGAGAGTGAGTTCACAAAATCCATGTGAAATGGCAGTGATTACAACTGTTGCGTACACAATGGGAAAGGGCTTTGACAATTTGTTCTCATGGAAGATGTCTCTGCTCATGTCAGGGGGATTGGAACTGGATGCACTTTAAGGCCCTTTCCAACCCAAACCATTTTGTGATTCTATGGAATCTCTTTGTTGCTTGATGTGGAGCTGGTGTGAGACTGCTGGTCCTGCACCCTCACTGCCCATTCCTGCCTGAAGAGGAGAGTGACTTCTCACCCGTGCAATGGAAAAGTATCTCAGCCTCCTTCTGTGAAGTTAGAAAGAAAGTAAGTTTTCATCTAACTCTACAGGTTTTTGACCAAAAAAAAAAAAAAGTTTTTAATAGTTCCATACCTTTTGCCAGGTTGTCTCTATTTCTTGCACAATGTGTCAAGAGAAGAGTTAAGGAACTCTTTTTAATAGCAGCTCAGAATTCTTCTAAAGAAACCGTCTCTTCACTGAGCATGAAAAGAGGGAAAGAACCAGCAGAATTATACTGTAAGAACTGTGAAAATAATAACAGGCTGTTAGATTCTGTGAAGTGTAATGATGGGAGTTTTCCCATCCTGTTATCAGGCTACTCATTTAATGGCGAGGATGCAAACATCCAGGTTTTCCTGCTGTGTTTCCTTAGGGAGCCTCTGATTGCTGGACTGCCTTAGCTGATTCAGTGTATGTTTGCCCTACAGTTAGCTGAATAGAGGGCATTCTTGGTGGGCAAGACCCCATAAGGTTGGCACTGATATCTCATATGAGGCCATAGGCCTCTTGCTGACATCCATTCTTTGCTTCTAAAAGCATAGCTGTGAAGCTGTGAAACTTTGAAGGTCATCAGGCATCAAGGTGCCCAGTGTCCACTGGTGGAGTTAGTCCTGACCCAAGAACTCTCAGTGTGGAAACAACCCCAGAGGCAAAATGGAAAGTATAATGTTTCTATAATCACAGAGGGTTTTTTCCCTTAGTAAAAAGGAAGTAAGAAATAAGAGCTGGAAAAAACCTGAGAAACCCCCACAATGTTGCTGGTGATAAACAGGGAGAGCAGAGGTGGAAAAGGCTTTCAGAAAACTGAGGAAGTGAATAAAAGTTCAAAGAATGAGAAAACACTGTGCTCAGGTGTGTTGTTTCAACATTAGTGCCACTGCCACAAATTAGTTTTGTTATCTCTAAGAATTCAGCAAGAGGTTAGCAATGCCCACATGAATTATAACCATGTAGCTACATGCGAGTAGTTGTTTTTTATTATATACTCACCTGAATTTAATTTTCCCCTCTTCCGCAATCATCCGGTAGACTGTTCTCTAGGGGCACATTTACATTTTGCCTTTGACTGTACAGGAATTTCAACAGAGTTTTCTTCTTTTTTTAAGGGTATTAAAAAACTATTCCATGATAAAACATAAGGTTTCCTATATTCCTCAGCCACTGTGAGGTCTGCAGGCATTCTGGAGTGACAGTGATCTCCAGGGACGTTAGAAACACTGGTACTTTTCAGAATAACCTTTTTTCTTTTACCGGATTCTTCTTTGGAGACTAAGCTGTTAATTTGGGAGTTTATTCCCCAGAGATCACATATATAGAGGTGTAGGTGACTTTCTACCTGATACATAACAAGGTGTCCCAAGCCGAAGTGAATGGAAATGAAAACCAAATTAGGTGTATGGTTGAACCAATGCAAAAAGAGATTCTATAGCTAATGTCTTCTTGGGCACTAATGGCTAACCCTCAATTAGGTGCTTCACATTCACTCATGCTTGCTGAAGATAAGGCAGTGAAAAGAGCTGCCATCACAGCAGTAGTACTCAGATTTTGGAGAATTAAATTCACTTACCTGAACCAGCCTAAAATGACCCTGGTAGGACAGTGTGATGAATCCCAGTACAATGTTTTAGGTGTTTAAATTCTCTTTGAAACCTCTGGTGTAGTCAGAGGTCTGTGATCTCATGTGTCATGACTATAGGCTGCTTTCAGATATATAACTTAACTCCCATTTTTCTCAGGAAAATGGAAATAGTAGATACTCCCTTCTAGGCAATAAAAAAATCCATCTTGAAAAGCTGAATAAATAATGATATCAATAGTTAGTGATAGCTAATCTTTTTCTGTAAATCCACAAATGCAGTTTATATCTCAAATCAGCTGCTACCCTGTGAGAATGGAAACAAGACAATGACAAATGGAAACCCAACATTCTCACATTCTTTTCTTAGCAGTTGCTTAGCGATCAAGCCCTTTAGCTATCAGGTGGTCAAGCAGATATCATTCTTGAGCTGCAATGAAAAGTTACATCTCAGGCACTTCCATGACCCCAGTTCCACAGCACTGGCTATTGAAAGTTTTCATCTGAATCACTCGCAATATTCTGGTGGGGAAGGAAAAGGGGGTTGGTACATCCATTTTACAGCTGAAAAACTCCAGGGGCTCAGCTCCACAAGAGCCTATGTGCTTCCCCAGTGTCCCTGGGGGAGCCTTTGTCCAAAATTCAGACTCCTGAAGTTGTCTGCTGTCTATCCTGGAAGTGGCTTTGAATTCCTCCCTTAGCATGTATGAAAACCAGTTTTCGCAGATATGTAAACCCAGAGTGACTTCTGAATTACTATTAATTAGATGTCTGTTATTAGGTTTATTATTCTTTTACTTATTTTACTAGACTTCCTTACATTTTCTGAGAAAACGGTTTTCACTTTGGGTTTGCAGAACCAGGAGCATTTGTGGGATATCTACATGAAAGACACTGGACCAGTTAGCAAAAGAGGATTTTCTGTTAGACCGAAATCTGCTCTCAGTGAAAATTACATGTTACAAATCAAGCTGTTTATTTATAGGTGAAACAGTCTTTCCAATAAATTGCTTCAATTTAGCTGGAATACAAACCAATTATTTTTTTCTTACAAGATAGTAATTGGAATCCTTTTAAAATGTCACAGTGCTTCTTTTATGAGCCATAGGAGTAACAATTACACATCATCATATATTGCAAAGGCTCAACATTTTTGGATATGGCTCAGTGACCTCTTTATTGACATTGTACAGCATTTCTGGAATCTATTAGTGTATTGTTGGGCTCCTTTCTCATTTTTGCTGTTGTATAGTGAAGCTGAACTGAGAGCAAGATGTTCATTTAAGCTAGAAATGAAGCAAAGCAGGTTTGTCCAGATATATTAATGACCATTTTTTTCTCGTAGGGGAAGCAATAGCAGAATAACCAAGTGCTCTGCAGTACTTTTCCCTTATTCCTGGAACTAAACCTGGACTAGAGTGTTTTGTGAGACTCCCAGTTTGCCCTGGATTCCAGAAATGAGTTGTTGTAGGACTTGAAAACTTAGAAGAAAGCCTCAATGCAACTTTGGGAGGGTTTGCATGTATATTCTGGGATTTGTTACTTGACCCAAGCCTAAAATCTGAAGGCAGTGGGTGCTCTCCTCCTTGAGAGAGGTCAGTTAAACCTGAGCACAGCTCTGAAATTCCAGGGTTCAACCACTGAGCTTCCTAATAACTTCATTTTAGTTATTCTTTATCTCTTGCAGAATGACAGCAGATGAAGAAAGTAAAATTTCATCACCCTAGCAGTTCAGTGAATGCAATTCCTGCATTTATCAAGTACCAGATACCTGGCACCCAGGCAAACAAACAGGCAAATATGAGTATGTTGCCGTATCTTTCAGCTTCCTCCTTGCACATCTACCCAGGGGTAAAACAGCTTGTGAATGTTAGAGTGTTCTCATAAGGTTTGCTTTTTAGGTAGGTTAATAGCTCTTTAGAGGGCTCCTTCACCACAAGCTCTTTTGGACACCTATGTTTTGCTGAACTTGTACACCCTTCCTCTGAAACGGAGGTTACTCGATAACCATTTACAACACTCGGTGCATTGATGTGCAAGAGTGCAGAGCGCTGGTCACAGATTTCTGGAAGTGTATCCTCTGCCAAATCACAAATAAACTCCTGAGTCAGTATCTATCAGCCTTTCTTTCCTATAAGCTTCACTTGAATATTACTTGAGATCGTGAAATGCTGTGTTAAAGCTTGCGATTCTGGGCAAAGCCTCCCTCCATTATGGTGTGGAGCTGTTTCACATGTAAGGCTCATTTTTCACACAGCCAATCTATCTTAGAGCAGAAATGACAGACGTAGGCTGATGATGTATACCATGAATTTCTACATCAGTAGGTAATGTTGATGACACTGTATGATGCCTCCTCTGGGCAGCAGTGTTTCAGCTTGAAAGACAGTGTTTTTAATATTTATTCAAAGGTTCAGCTTTAAAGTCTTTCTTCTTAGGGTTTTTTGTTTTCTTACAAATACCTCTCTCTTGTGACTAATTTCCACCTTGCTCAGGTGAAATTAATTGTTTGTGGCTGCTGTTTTGCTGAAATCTCCTATGTTTAAAAACAGTGGCCTTAAAAATAACAAGACAAGATACTTCTAACCCATACACTGCACTAATAAATGTAAAACGAGCCAAAAGGACGAGGAGAAGTGGCACATGAGTGAGTATTAACACCTTTATTTTTTGTCAGCCTCCTTCTTTTTATTATACGAGATCCTTATAGAAAGTTCTAGCTTTGTTTTGTTATGCAGAAAGTGAAGCAGTAATCCTCAGGAGCCTAAATCCTGGGAGCAATACTGAACCTGGAAACCCACTGAACTGAATGGGAGAGTTTCTCCATGAATAAGGAAGCTGCTGATGTGGAGAGGAAGAGAATGATTTATTGGTTTTGTCTATGCCTGATAGAAAAAGGATGGGCTTAAATTGCAAAGACTCAGGTTAAACTTCCTTTTCCTCTTAGTGAAGTCAGCCACCCAGTAAGGAAATGGTGTTCCCATTATTTGAGCATCAAATATCAGTGTCATCATTTATCTCATTGCAGCTATCTCCTTCCAGAGTAGTCAAGTAAGTGTTTCAGTACTGAGAAAACAGATAACATGCTCACTTAGGCAGGGTATGAGAGAATAAGGAGTTTAAAGAGTTATTGCTGGTTTCGTCAGACCCTGAAGGAAGGCTGGTGAATCCAGAGCCACAGACTTGCACCAAACTGCGCCGAGCTTGTTCTGTCACTTTCAAGAAATTCCTGTCTTTTTTCTCAGCCCCATTCTTCCAGTTTCATCTTGCTCTATTCCAAAATCTGGCAGTTCTCTTTAGCTCTTTGCAGTTCCTCCTCCTCTTTTTCTCACTCACCTGTTGACTTCAGCTGCCTGAAACTTTTAACTCTTGAACTGACTAAGCCATAGCTAGTTGGATCAGCCCTACCATTATTGCAAGTAAATAACCTTCAGACTTTGACTGCACAGTAGTTGCATCTCACCTCTTAAGCAAAAGTGCAAACACAACAGCATGGAATTCTCCTTGGATTAAAGGAAATAAATAAATAAATTCTTTTTCAGGGTTGTTGGAGAAAACTTGAAAACTTAAGGTGAGCAGACATTTGCAATTGGAGATGCTCTCCAGCAAAATGATGCACTTCCAGACCATGCAGTGTCCCTCAACCAAGACCTCGGAGCAGGGTCTTCGGATTGTGAACCCACAGGAGATGACAATGCACAACTTACCCTGCTGCAGCTGAGCTGAAGTGCCTCAAGGACCATGGAAGCGTGCGAATAGGTTTCTATTTTGGAAGTCATTACATTGACTTTTTGGGGTTGTTGATAGCTATGGTGTAAAGAGAATGGCTCATCACACAGCAGTACCAGAGCTGAGGGAGAAAAAACACTTCACAGAGGATTAAAATCTCATTTGAATGTTATTTTACTGGACAAAACTGCTCACAGACACAGGATGTCAGCGGACATCATGAGCCAATCCCTTAAACACCACTGAGACCTTCCTCAAACCTTACATTCAGGGGAAAGGAACCTTCCTAGACTTACCTAACAGTCAGTCAGTATAGTGAGGGTCACAAATGGAAACCAATAATGAATAAAATAATTATAAAAGCTTCTTTAAAAGATGCCAACTGTGTTCAGTAATTAAATAAATGACTGAAGTGTTATTATCTCTGCAGAAAAGGCATTTTGTATGGTAGTAATGGCAAATGCAGGGGATTAATAAAGGTACTGAAGAAGCTTTGTTTAGAGGTGAAACAGGCAATTCTTACAGCAGTGCTGCTATATGGATTGTAAAAAATGTCTGCTGTGAGAAGGAAGCACAAAATTGCATCCTGAAAATGAGAAGCACTCTGAAGGAGAAATTCATGGCAATGTAAACTGGACTTTTCTTCAGAGAAAACCTTAAAATGAAACTGCTCCCTTCTCCTTCTTCCCAAGCTGCTGACATGCATAAAAATGCGTGTTTGACCAGCAGCTTATTTGGAATGTTTTCTCCTTCCCTAACAAAAATGTGTTATTTCTCTAAACAAGATGCCACTTAATGCCAACAGAAGGCTCCTTAGCAGATAGGACATAGTTGCAAGGCTTCTACCTGTGCCAGAGTTTGGATCTAGGAAGAAAACCCTGCTAGACTCAAGTATTTACTTATTTAGTGATTCTTTCCAAGGCCATATTTTTGAGCTGTAGGGGAAACCATCCTGAAGAGTAAACTGAGCGACTGGGAAGTTGAAGTACAGAAGCTTGCTGTGACCGAGTTAGTAAATCCCTCTTTAAACAGTGGTCCCACTGAAGAATTGAACTTAAGTGCCTCAGCACTGTAAAGCCTATGTGTTGTCTTTGGGAAACATTTCCAGCTTAATAGGGACGAAGTTTCCTTTATGCCTGATGCAGTAGCACATTTCGTTTCACAAATTTCCTTTTCCACCCATTTAAGCAATTAACTTGGAATGCATGAGATGCCGGACGAATATTACTGCCTTAAGAATCAATAGCTACTTCTGAGGTGGCTCTGGAGAAAAGAGGGGTCTATATTAGCTAGCTGTGTGTTTTGACATCTTGCCAAAGCCACGCCACATCAGCAATTACCTCAGAAGCACTGTACCCATGCCACTGTGTGCCCCATTTCAGCAGCAGTTTGTGTCCTCTTATTTTCGTTCTGCTCTGGCTCATGGAAGAGAGATGGTGACCTTTTGGAATGAGGGAAAAGAAAGCAAGCTTTGCAGGCTCTGTGCAGACCACGAATGGGAGCTCCCAGGAGACATGCAGTGGCACTTGCAACCTGGGCATGGGCAGATAGCATGAGTGAAGATGGAGTTAATTACTCCCAGTGCTACCATACAGCTTACAAGTCCTAGTGGCACCTTCTTAACTGGTAAAGCTGTCTCATGTGTAGCCAGCAGCCACCTTGCTGCTTCCCACAGCTGATGATAAAAGAGATGGAAAGCCCATTGTAGGTAGACAGAAACCTGATGTCCCCTAGGATAGCACAGATACACTTCCAGGTGCCTTGTTCAGCTGCCTGTCCTCATATAGATCAACTTCTGATTCAATGAATTTCCCCTGCTTTTCAAAGGAAGAGAGCTGAAAGATGGTACCCCTTTATGGTGCCTTCTGGCAATGGTCAGGAGCAGAACTGAATAAGCAATGATGTTTTGAAGCTAACAGCTCACTAATCATGTCCAAAACACACTGAAGCAGTGTGTTTATGAAGCAGTTCTTCGGCAAAGATCTGGAAATTAATCTGGATCGTTCACTAAAAGTATTGTTAAATATATTCCATTTGTAGGATATTTACTTCTGGAGATGCCTGACCTGAAAAGACAGGATCGGGTTAAACACGAAGCACTTGTACAAAGGGCTTTGCTTCATGACACCATCCCTACTCAGGCAACAAGGGACAGATTGGAAGGAAAAGCTTACTTGCCAGCTGAATATTTACTAGCTGAATAGTTTAGGCCATGAGATACTGTGATAAAACAATGAATCTCCCCTGCAATCTGTTAAGTCTATTCTCAGCACAGGTCAGCACTTTAAGGCTGAGTTTCCAAACGTGGGTTCTGACACTGCTCTGGCAAGACATTTGCTTGCCGGCCTCAGGAAGCAGGTACTTATCCCTGTGGTTATGTGGTCTGCATGAGCAGAGCCTCAAACACAGAGGAAAAGGGATCCTGTGCACTTCTGATGGTCCATCTGATGCAATGGGAACAATTACCTTCCAGGCTGAAGAATATCACCTTGTTCTTAATAACTGGGCTAGGTGGGGAGTGAGGTCAAGAGAGAGGGAAACCTGTGGTGAGACTTACCTGGGTTGGCTGACTGCAATGGTGTAGCCTGGTGCTCCAAAGCAGGGCCTGGGATGTTCATCACTGAGCAAGTTCATGCAGATCGCTGTCCTTTTGGGGAAGAAAGCAGAGATGATACCACTAGAAATACTGCCACTTACAGCATTCTTGAATACAGCTTTATTTATGGTGAAATGGGTGGCTTGTTGAAAGCAGGGCTTTTGAACTTATAAAGTATCATAAAATAGTGACTTAATCCAGGACGCAGTGATAGAAATGGGAATTATGCACATTTCAATTTAAGCATAAATCTATTTTTACACTGCCTTCTTATTTTGGCCTCCTAGGTTTGGCTCTCTGTCAGAAAGCACCACATCCGATCCTGCTAATTCCTTTCTTAAGGTTCTTCCTGTCAGAAAGCTGATGTGGTCTTGCTGAGTTCTTGCAAATTCACTTTGTACAGTTTGGCCCTCTGGTATTAACAATAAATTTCCTCTGAGCAAGGAAAACAGCATTGCAATCATAGAATCATAGGATAGTTAGGGTTGGAAAGGACCTTAAGATCATCCAGTTGCAACCCCCTGCCATGGGCAGGGACACCTCACATTAAAATATGTCACCCAAGGCTCTGTCCAACCTGGCCTTGGACACTGCCAGTGATGTAGCATCCACAACTTCCCTGGAAAACCCATTCCAGTGCCTCACCACCCTTACAGTAAAGAATTTCTTCCTTATACCCAATCTAAACTTCCCCTGTTTAAG
>JANRGW010019230.1:0-14545 GCA_024733675.1 Psilopsiagon aymara | reverse complement strand
CCAGCAGCTCCACGTCCCTCTGTGCTGTTCCCCAGAGGTGGATCAGGGCTGCAGGGGAGGTCTCCCCTTCACGCAGCAGAGGGTCAGGATCCTGTAGTTCTCCACGTTTTCTGGGTTCCTCCTTTCCCTGGGATGTCCTGGCACAGCACCGCTGGTCCCAAGCTGCATTCAGCCATCAGGGCACATACTCTGCAGGGAGCAAGACATGGGCCTGACATGTGTCCTGCTTGAGCCAAACCCCTGCAGTGGCCGTGTCCCTCGGTTGGACCCTGTGATTCAGGTTTGCTTTTACACCGCTGGATTTTTATGGCTAAACATTCCAGAGGCGATGCCTTCACTTTGGAGTGCCCCATTCTCAAACCTTGGTTTTGAGGAAGTGCTGAGCAGAATCCAGCTGGAAATGAGGCCTCTTTGCTCCAAATCCCGGGCTGCTGCTGCCTGTATCCTGGAGGGTCAGATCCAGGTTACTGATGGTCTCATTGTATCGGAGGAAGCCGCGGTGATGTGAGTCACTGGTTGGAAGCCACAAAGAAGCAAATTCAAATTAGGAGAAAAGGGAGAGCTTTACAATTGTGAGAATGCCTAATCCCTGGAAGAGCTACCAAGGGAAATGAGGGATTTAGTGCAGACTGAGTCAATACAGCTGTGTTCTTCCAGGGACAGCTTTGGGAACGCTCAATGAGCTGCTGCATTAGGCGGGAGGTGATGGGGGGGTTAGTAATCTGTCTGCACCACTGGATCCCAACCCTGCGCACTGCTGGCAGCTTTGCTCTCTCCTGCAAAGCAGCTTGTTCAGGTCACCCTCGGAAACAGGCACTGGAGCCTGGAGCTGCTCCGGAGCCCTCTTCCAGGACTGCAGCTTTGAGAGAAGCCAATTTCCTGACAATTCCTTTGTCTTTCCCGTTTCATCCCAGGCTCGGGAGCTGGGGCTGAGAGCCTTTGAGCTGGTGAAGCAGCTGCCCCAGGAGGAGTCTCCAGAACCCCTTGGGCACTTGCTGAAGCTGATGGACGTGGAGCCTTCCTCCGCAAAGTGAAGAACTTCCCAGCAGAGCCGCTCCTTGGCCTGTGCTTGGAAATCAATCATTTTGGGATGAGCCCACTCTCATGGACCACCCAACCTGTGATGGAGTGAGGGTAGGAGCAAAGCACAACCAGCACCTGAAGCACAATTCATTGCTTGATGATTTATGAGTAAAGCAACAGCCTCTTCCACCCGCACGGTGTCCGGCTGGGGGTCTGTGGCTGCTTTCCTCACATTCCTTTTGGGTTTGGTGGGGGAGATGGATGGAGGGGCCAAGGGGAGGTCTTTGCTGCAGACCCTCCATCTCCTCAGGACCAGTTTGACTCCATCTCCTCAGCTCCAAACCTGCTGCTCTCTTTTTGCAGAGCTTTAGAGGAGTTTGGAGGCCAAGGGACCCATTTGTGCCATGTATGGAAGGACCAGGAGCACAGCGTGAGGGGACTGTAAGCTATCGGGGGGGGGCAAACAGACCAGGCAGCTCCAATCAGAGCTTCCCACCCAAAGGAGATGTGGATAAACGCGCAGGCATCCCATGAACTGTGATGCCATCCTCCAGAGGAGCTGTCCCCTTGTGCCACTGTGTGCTCCTGCCCACAGCCCCCACCCAGCACACCCCATTCTGCAGCTCCCATGGGATTCTACCTGGCAATGGGGACCCTGGTGAATGGATGGGACAGGCTCGTGGGGCTGGGAGAGGCTGAAGGGAACTCTTGCTGCTGCCAAGGGCTGAACAGGGCTCGGCTTTAAGCCTGTGATTAAGTCTCATTTACTTCAGGAGGATTTATGAGGGCATTTAATTGCCTCGCAGGAGCGGGATGGAGGCCAGTGCCTGGCTTTGTGAGCGCTTCAAGCTGCGACCTGAGCAATTAGAAGGGGTTGATGCTGCTGGTGAAGGGAAAACCTCCACTGCAGCCTGTGCTGGGGTACACATTGTGCTGGATGGGGCTCGCAGCAGACAGGCCCGGGGGGCCCTCCGAATATCCCATGGGAGATGTTGGTGGATGCATCCACCCTCATGGGTCCTCTCTATGGCTGTAACCACCACACCGGGGGGCACCGTGCTGCTGGCACAGGGCCTTGGGTCATGGGGGATTTGGGTCACAGCACCCCGGGGATTTGGAGCTGTGCCGGTAATCCCGGTGCTCTGAGCCTGCGCCATGGACCAGCAGCTCCCGACCGCTGCGCCGGGCAGCTTCACACTGCAAATACAGCCTGAAAACCAACTGTGCCTGGATGAGCATCCCGGGAACGGGAACAGGCAGGGAGCTGCCGGTGCGGGCGCTGGGAAGAGCCTGGCACAAATCAGGAGTGGTTTTGGGGAGGGCTGAAAGATTTTCGTCATTTCCTGCACTGCTCCAGCCACTTCCCACACCTGCCCTGAGAGGCGAGGAGAGGAAAAAGAGCCTCAAGTGACCAAAAGCAGCGTTTCTTTGCCTGCAGTGTTCGGACTTGCAGGTCCCGGTGCCTTGGCACGGAAAGGGGGAAGGAACAAACCCAGCCAGGAGCAGGCCCACCCTATAGCTCAGGGATGGAACCCCCAACCCCCCCCGGGTGCTGCCCCCAGGGGGGTGGTTTGCAACCGGGAATGTTATTCCCAGGGTGGAAAACCCTCAAAGGGACACAGAGGAGCGATGGGGGCTCTGTAGGAACTGGGTACCCCCGGCTCAGACAATGGCATCTACACACCAGCACGGGCGGGAGGATGAGGAAGACACAGTGATGGAGGGGGACCACGATGCCCCGAGCTCCCCATCCCCGGAACAAAGGCACAGGCCAGGTCACTGCGTCCATCCTCCTTTATTGTGAGCGCTCCACGCACCTTCCTCTGGGCACTTCTCTTTATACACTCGGGTTCTAAACCAAACCCCACAGGCGCCACGAGGGCTTTAGCACAAGGAACTCGTGAATTATTTCCCCCCTCCCCTCCCTTTACCTTTATTTTCTTTCACACAGAATCAATTCCCAACCAGACACATTTAAAAAACACTACTTCAAGCCCTGCCCATGGCTTGGGGAAGGTGCTGGGAGCTCCCACAGCTGTGCTCAGGGATGTGCCGGGATTGTTCCCATTATCTCTGAAGAGGACAGGTATTTTCCGGGGTTTGTTTTTAATGTACTACAGCCTGGAACTCAGTGCAATAGGTACAACTACAGTGCAGGTACTGAACTATACAAAAGTCGTCCTACCCGTGGACAAAGCTGCTCCTTGTCGCTATAAAACTACCCCCTTTGCGTCTGTACCTTGTGGAGACGTTGTACAACGTGACTATACGCCGAGAGTATTTACAGTACGTCGCTCGTCGAATCAAACGCTATAACTTAAAAGGGCTCCTATGAACAACCACGGAACAAAAATATATATAATATAAATATCTTCCAGTCTATACACAGCGCGGGGAGGGGAGCTGGGTCCGGGGCTGTAGTGTGGGGCTGCCGGCGCGGCGCTGGCGGGCAAATATTGCCGAGGTTAAACCAAAGCGGAGGCTCCGCACCGGGACACCGAGCGCTCCAACCGCTGCCCCGGGGTGGGAAATCGCCATCCAAGAACCCCCCCCGGGGGGCTTGAAATCAGTTAGACTGCGTTAAAAAAGAGCTGGTGGGGGCTTGCACCCATCCTTGCTTTAGGTTTAGTCGATTTACGTGATTTTTTTCTACGATTAGAACGTTAAAAAACAATGAAACAGGTTCCAGCTTCCAAACCTTCCGCTACGTGATTCTCGCCGAGGGACCCGTCGCGTCGTTCCAGACCCAGGGAACGCGGCCCCGGCTGGAAAACATCGATCGCCTTTGAAATCCTGGACGCGAAACCAGCTAAAACCAAAGAAACAACCCCAAAAGAAACCAAAATAATCGTTCCTAGCAGGAAAAAAAAAAATAAAATAAAACTTGATAATAAAATGGGTCGAGTCCGTCCCCGGTGGAGCGGGGGGGCCGGGGCGCGCGGCCCCGCGCTATGGTCTGTACAGAGCGTTCCCAACCTCAGCCCCGGGGCGGCGGGTTAGACCTGCGAGTCAGCGCCCAGGCTGTGGAACTCATCCGGGGTTTTGTCGCTCTGAGCCGCTCCCCCCTGCCGGAAGCCAGAGGCGATCTCGTCGAAGGTCCGGCCCTTCGTCTCCGGCACCTTGAAGTAGGTGAAGATGAAGAAGAGGACTAACAGCACCGTGAAGATGATGAAGACGTAGGAGCCGCAGAGTTGCTGGAAGGAGGGAAGAGGAAGGAGGGGTGAGGGTGTGGATGAAGTCGCTGCCTTGTCACTGCAGCTTGTGGCCAAGGCCTCCCCGCCATCGAACACCCCAATGGGATGAGACCTGCAGGTTGCACTCCCTGCTCTCCTCCTCAGTTCCATCCCTCCTCCCCTCAGCCCCAACCCAACCATCTCAGCCCAAGGTTTAGGCTCCAGGTAGGTCACGAACTCAACCAGGATAGGTGAGGTTCACACCAGCCCCATTCCCATCACAAGCCCCAGGAGATGATTACCGCGATGTACTGGAAGCCCATGCCCACAATGAAGTTCGAGGTCCAGTTGGACAACCCAGCAACAGCAAAGGCAGAGGGACGAGGGCCTTGGCTGAACAGTTCTGCCACGATGAACCAGGGGATGGGGCCTGGACCGATCTCAAAGAAGGCCACGAACCCAAAGATGGCCACGATGCTGAGGTAGGACATCCAGGGCATTTGGTCCTAGTCCAAGGGAGAGAGAAAAGGTTGGCACGGTGCGGGAGGGTGAAACATCAGCAGTCCCAGAGGTGGGACCTGTGCGGGTGTGGAGCTGGCAGAGAAGCCATGAGGCTTCTCCAGACTGGAGTTCCACAACCTCCAGAGAGATGGGGACAGTCGTCACCTCCCGGAGGACCTCCTCTGCAACCACACCTCGCCCTTTGAGCGACCATAGCGAAGGGCAGCACACAGAACCTCCCCCCAGCCCACGCATCCCTTCAACGCCCATCACTCACCAGCAGCGTCAGGGCAATGGTCATGAGCACCGCACACCCCGCCATCCCAGCCAGGCCGATGAGGTGCAGTGTCCTGCGGCCGGCCCGCTCCACCACGAAGAGCTGTTGGATGGAGACACGTGTCCATCAGCACATCCCCAGCCTGGAGGAGAGCCTCATCTCTAACACCCACCCCAATGAGGGCTCCGTGAGCCAAAACTCACCGAAACAACCGTGAAAGCTGTATTGACCACACCAGAGCCAATGGTGGCATAGACAGGCTGCTCCACACCCGACTTCTCAAAGATGCTGGTGGAGTAGTAGAAGACCTACAAAGGGCAGTGCCATGAGGAAAGGAGCCAGGTCTTGGAGCCAGCTCAGCTCAAGTCCTGGGTGAAACCGCTGCTCCCCGGCATCCAGGTACCCCCCAACTCACCGCATTGATCCCTGAGAGCTGCTGGGACAGCTGCAGGATGATGGCAATGAGGATGGGCTGGCGATACATGGGGGAGCGGAACAGCTCCATTATGGTGACCTTCTTCTCCCTCATCATTTGCCGGCTCTCCTCCTTCATCTCCTGGAGGTCGCTGCTGACATCCGTTGTGCCCCGCAGCTTCTTGAGGACTAAGAGGAGAGTGAGAGTCAGGAGCAGCCGAGGAGCCTCCTGTGTGGTGGGAGGAGCTCGGGGGTCGCTCACCGCTCTTGGCTTTGTTCTCCTCGTTGCGGTTGATGAGGAGGAAGCGGGGGCTCTCGGGGGCAAAGGGCAGGATGATGCACTGCAGCAGGGCAGGCACGAAGATGAAGCCCAGGAGGAGCGGCCACAGGGAATCATTTCCCATGATCAAGTCCAAACCGAAGACCTGAGGACAAAAGGGGCTGAGCCACCGTTTCCCTGCTCAAGCTGAACCCAACTCTGTTGCTCAGGGGTGTACTGCAGGCCCAGCCACCCACAGGGACACAGCTTGCTTCCAGGTGGCCAACAGACACCATACCACACCACTGCCCATCCCAAACGTGCTCCTGCTGAGCTCCAGGTCCATCCCACCTCCACCCCAGCTCCATCTGAAGGGCTGTGTATAGTCCACAGCACAGGCAACACTCTGTGCTGCTGCACAAACCCCATCCCCTGCAGTGCCTGATGAACATCAGCACTGAAGGTGGGGGAGCACCCCCCAGGCTGGTTCTCCAGCACCTACCTGTGCGATGAGGATGCCCAAGACGATGCCGAGCTGGTGGAAGGTCCCCAGCGCGCCCCGCAGCGCAGTGGGTGACACCTCACCCACGTACATGGGCACGAAACCAGTGGTGAGGCCGGAGTAGAGGCCGATGATGAAGCGGCCGAGGATGAGCATCTCGAAGGAGAAAGCCATCTTGGAGAAGCCCATGAGGACGGCTGACACGAAGGCAAGAATGTTGGACATCAGCATGGAGTTGCGCCTGCAGAGGGAGGGGAGGAGCGTCGTGAGGACCACAGTGAGCTGAGAGGCTGAAGGGGCATCAGGAGAACCTAAACATCAGCTCCGGGCAGGGGGGAGATGCCCAAAGCCACCCCCGCCGGGATGCTTGGGTGGGATGAGGCTGTACAACCCCCCGCTGAGGTCCACCACGGGTTCACCACCCCTCAGTGCTCACCGTCCAAAGCGATTGACAAAGAGCCCCACGGAAAAGGATCCAATCATGCCTCCAACGGAGAAGATGGCGACTGAGAGGGACCAGAGCGTGGTGAGGGTAGCAGAGCTGATGGGCTCATCGTATCGGTACAGCCACGTACGGTTGTAAAAGTCCTCAATCACCTGCAAAAAGGAGCGTGGAGAAATGAAGCCATGAGTCAAACCCAGCCCTGTTTCACCTGTGGCAGCAGTGTTATGAGTTGCCCGGCCTCAGCCCAGCCACCACAGACCCTTGGCTGGCGCGTGGCTCACAAGACGATGCGTCACGGGGCCGGGAGCCGCCCGGCCGGTGGCTCGGTTCCAGCCCAAGGGAGGGAACCTGATGGGATGTGCAGGGGAAATGCAGCCGGACGGGTTCTGGTCCTGCCCTGCCGAGAGGAGAGGCACTGCCAAAACACCTCCTGTGCCTCGCCAGGCAGCCATGGGGAGGTCACGCTCCTCCCTGGGACATGGGAGGCGGGGAGGGATGTGGCTCCATCCCCGCAGGAGACAGAGATGCTGCAGGAAGGTGAGGAAGACAGCAGTCACCCGGGCGGCTGATCAAGGCCCATCCCCTCAGACAGTCCCTCCAAGTTCATTTTTAGGGTGTTTTTCCTGCAGCACTTCCATAACACAACACTTCTGCTACAATCCTGCACCACCACCGTGCTGCTGCAATGTCAACAGCCGTGCCAGTCTTGAATTGCCATCTTCACAGAACACTCTTCTTCAGATACGTCATGTATTTTTTCACCTATTTCGAAAGCCAGCTCGCTGCCAAAAGCTTCAAGTGAAGGGTCACCCACACCAAACCAAAAGAGCAAAGGGCTCGACAGGGAGGAGCAGAGATCTACTGTGAGCAGGAGAAGCTGCTGCTGGCCATAGAGACTCCAAGGCCTTGCTGCCTGAATGGTGTCACAGGCACGGGGCTCCCGATGGAGTGCTTGCACATGGCACGGCTTCCCCATCACTTCCAGCACAAATGAGAGCTCCTTGCGGAGGCAGTGCCAAAAACATGCCCCGTGCTTCACCATCAGCTCCAATAGTTCATTCTCTTCCGAGGCTTTCAAAGGCCCTGAACCATCAGGGTTTCAATACTTCAGTGATTCCATTTGCCTCCTGCTTCACCCGGAGGCTTTGATGCTTTGGGGGCTGCATCCTCTTTTCCTACCATCACCAGAATAAATAACTGGCATCATTATTTGGAGAAGCCAGGCCCTTGGTGGGGGGAAGGACCCTGCACCCACCCCACCAACCCTTGCAGTGCTCTGAGTTCCTCCCAGCTTCCCCCCAAACCTCCTGCTCTCTCCCCTTGAAGCAGACAAAACCGAATCCAAGCGACAGTGGGTGCCTCAGCGCTGGCTGAGCTACGCTGGGATGTGCCTTGGCTTAGCAAAACTTAACACCCAAATACCCCATCCCAGTCCCCTTCCCTCCTGCAAAAAAGGATGGATGAAAAACCCACCATGAGCTGTTGGGAGAGTAGATTAAAAAGGAGTTTAAAGAGAGAAGCATGAAAAAAACCCCAAACCAGTCTCATTTCCCTAAAGTTGGGGGGTTTTCTGCTTTCTCACCCTCATTTCACTGCAGCCAAGTGTTTCCTGCCAGCCCTAGCCCAACCATCCCCTCCCCACATCATGCTGCCAGCACCCCACAAGCACCAGGCTGCTGATCCAGCAGCAGGAAGGACTCTGTTAAGAGCAGCACAAACCCAGTGCTCAGCCCCAGCCTGAGGAAGGAGCCAGGCTGCAAGGCCATCAGAGCTCCAGCCCCTGCACTGCTGGAGCCCAGGGAATGATGCATCCCAGTCCTTCACCGCAGCGCCAATCCTTCATACCACTGCATCCCCACCGCAGCAGGGTGCCCAAAGCAGCTGTGACTGCCCCATCCCTGCAGTGTTCAAGGCCGGGTTGGACACAGGGGCTTGGAGCAACTGCTCCATGGAAGGTGTCCCTGCCCGTGGCAGAAGTTGGAACTGGATGAGCTTTAAGGTCCCTTAAACCCAAACTGTCTGGAATTCCATGATTCTATAATCCCCAACCTGCACCCCAATGCATCAATACCACCACCAACCCTGTGCCCCAATGAATCCTGATGCAACCTCATCCTGCACCTGATGCATCCCAATCTCAAAGCATTTCCATCCTGTCCCCCAGTTCATTCCCATTCCAACTCTGATGCATCTCAGTCCAGCGCCCTGATGCATCCCAGTCCCAATGCATCCCCATCCCAAACCTGAATCCTTATGCAGACCCAAACCTACACCCCTGTGTATCCCCCCAAAGGTGGGATGAACCTTCATGCCCAGAGTGTCCTGGTACCCCAGACCACACTCATCCTGCCCTCGATACAGAGCACCCCAAACCCTTCCCCCCATCAATTCTGCCCCAAAGTCACTGGGTGCCTTGCCCCTAAAACACTCAGCCTGGGCCTGGCCTCAGCCCTGGGAGCTCAATCCTAAAATGCACGAGAGAAGCTGAGGCAACACCTGCTGGGGGCCTGCAGGAACCAGAGCTCAGCCCCAGCTTGGATGCAGTCCCATCCACATCATCCCGAGCCGCATCTCCTGGATCAGGTGAGGATGGAGAAAAGTCCTTCAGCTGCAGGGAATCACCGTGTCTTTGGGATGAGTGATGCCGGGCGGTAATTACAGAGTGCTGCTCCCCACGGAGCCAGAGCCTGAGGAGAAACAAGGGCAGGAGCCAGGAAGCAGCTTCCTCAGCACAGCTCCAGGGATTGCCGAGCTCGCTGCCATCTCCAATGCTGCTCCTGTTCGTCTCCGGAGGAGGATGCTCATTGCCAGCCGAGCACAAATGTCACCAGCGGAGATGGGCTCAGGGGAAGGCGAGCAGGGATCAGGAATTTTTAGCAGGAAGATGCTTTCAGCAGACAGGTGCATGCAGCAGAAGGGAGCTGCAGCCTTCAGCCACGTGGAATTCTGCTCAGGTCGCTCACTGGGACTCCAATTTAATGCAATTCCTCGAGTAACGTCACGTCTGTTTGCTCTTTCCATGCTGACAGGGCCAGGGAAGTTTTTGCACAGGGTCTTCTCCCCCATCAGGAGGGCTTCTGGCGATGGAGGTGGAATTTTGCAGCCCGCTCACTGGTAAGAGGATCAACCCTCTTGCAGTGTGAATCCTGAATCCTGCCTCGGTGCTTTCAGTTACTCGGGGCAGCGCACGGTGCTCAGGGATGAGCCCCACTCTGTCCTTCCACACCTCCCCCAGCAGCCAAGCTTTACCCAGGACATGCTGCAAGCACCACATGAGGTCTCTGAGCTAACGTTTTCCAGGCTTTAATACCTCCAAGAGCCACATATATTGGGGAATGTCACCTTTTTCCAGGCTCCCACGTACCTACCGATCACTGGAGGGTGCTGACACTACGCAGGGGAAGGAGCAGACGCCTCCTGCTCTCCATCCTCCTTCACACACAGCCTGTCCCAGCTGCCCACTCTCCTCCCAGGGACATCCTGCCCTGACACTCTGGGATGCAAAGCTCCCATTGGAGCGGCCATTCCCCTCTCCAGATGACTCAAACCCCAATTAACTCACAGAGCTTTGCTTAGAGCCGAGGATAAAGTCCCACCCAGCGAGCATCCTGCATGCGTTCCTGGGATTTTTCCCAGCAAAAACACTAAGCAAGGAGGAAACTAATTCTCCCGGGAAGGCAGGAGCTGACTAACTGCAATCCCATTACGGGCAGTAAGCTGCCTGGTGGGATGTTCTATTTTAGTCAGGCTGTCAGCAAGCATGGGTTTGTTTTGGGGCAGAGGGGATGGAGTTTTGCTGCAGCCCAGAGCACACTCACCTTCTGTGGGGCGTTGATGACACCGGTGTTGTAGCCAAACTGCAGGGAACCCAACACCGCTCCTCCCACAGCGAGCATCAGGCGAGCCGTCATCTGCAGCAGGGGGAAGAGAACCACAGTGAGGAGTTAAAGTTGGGGTCCCAGCTATGTCCCCCCCCTTTCCCTATGGGAGAGGACCCCAGCGCTTCCCCCCAGGGAGCTGCAGGAACAGCGATGCTCGTTAGGTTATTAGAGTCAACGAGCTTGGAAAAGACGTTTAAGATCATCCAAGTCCAACTATTCCCAGCACTGCCAAGGCCACCACTGACCCATGGCACTGAGGGCCTCGTCTGCACAGTGTGTGAACACTCGCAGGGACGGTGGCTCCAGCCCTGCCCTGGGCAGCCTGCTCCAAAGCCTGAGCAGCCTTTGGGGAAGGAATCCTTCCTCATCTCGGCTCTCAACTTCCCCTGGCGCAGCTTGAGGCTGTTTGTTTTTGTCCTATCCCTTGTTCCTTGGGAGCAGAGACCAACCCCACCTCACTACAACCTCCTGTCGGGTAGTTCTGGAGAATGAGAAGTCCCCCCCGAGACTTCCCTATGATCACGAACACACAGGATAAAAATTGCTTTTATTATGGCACCCACACGGGCTAAAGGGGAAGAAAAATAATCACAAAAACACCACTTTGAGCTTCACCAAACCACAATAATACTGTTTGGGGATTCCAGGAATTTTATCTGGGCACGCAAGGTCCTCTCCGCAAGCTCCACGTGACGCAGGCAGCTCGCCAGCGCGGGACACCACCGGGCACAGCACCGGTGCGGGGATGCTCTGGGCGGACAGCAGCCGCTAACGAAGCGGGTTTGCATCGGAGCCTTATTAACAGTCACCGAGCAAAACCCGGCTACTGGCAGCCCCTTCACCCGCCTCCTCTTCCTCCTGCTTAAGCCCCGACGACAATCAGAGCCTTGTTTGGGAGCAGGGTCAGGGCAGGCCAGTGCTTGGGCCACCTTCGTTAACAGCCCAATTATCCCAGGCGGGAGGTTTTCCCAGAACTCAGCTCCAAGAACCAGGATCCGACATTCCCGTTAATCAGCTTTGGGATGATCCACGTGCAATTTATAAGCCCCTTAATTTGGGGTCTGGGCTCTCTCCCCAGTTACCCCAGGTACCAGTGTATGACCCAGGGATGCTCCCCCAGCATCTCAGATTAAGATTCCCAAGGGATCGGTGCTGGTCAGACCCCACCTAAAGACAACCCCTAAATCAGAGGGACCACAGCAAAGCAAACATGATAAAGAAATATGTATTTTCTTATTTAAGAAGCATTTTCTTCCTTTTTCATTTAGCTGCTGACCCCGCCTCGCCAGCCAAACCACCTCCCTCCGTGTTAAAGTTTGTGGGGAGAAAGCAACAGGGAATAAAGGCAGCCTCGTTAATGAAGCCCATTAATTAGGCTTGGCCCCAACACAACTAATCAGGGAGGTTCTGGCACCGGGTTCTGTTCAGCACTTCTGAATAAACCCACCCTGAGAAGCAAATGCCCGGCTTGAGAGGGCAAAAACAGGCTGGAGAGGTGTTGGCATCCCAGAAAAAGAAGGGGAAAAAAGAGCCCCCCAAAATCCCAAATTCCAACTGCAGCCTCATCCATCCGCCTGCTGCTCTGGAAAACTGCAACAGGCAACACCAGGAACGCTGAAACCAACCCACGTGTGGGTAAATGTTGTTTGAAAAACGAGGGGGGCTTGGTATTTCGAGAATTTTGGGGGTGTTTTGGGGTGTTTCTGGGGTTTGGGGTTGCAGTTTTGCCCGTGCATCCCTCAGGGCTGTCCCACCCGCCCCAGCAGGTCGGTGAGTCACAGGCGGCACCGCGCCGCAGGGATGGGGATGCATCGCACCGGCACGAACTTTGCTCCAACAACGCGGCAGGTAGCAACACCTCCTCGCTCCAGCGCTGCCACTGCCCCTCCAGAGCCCAATAAAGAAGTTACTTTTGCAATTTCAACCTCTCCAAGAAAAGAAAACCCTCCAATTTTTAATCTCTATAGAAAGAAAAACAAGTTGTGTTTTAAACATGCAGCAAAAAACTCAATATTGTTAAGCTCTAGCATGAAAAGCTTCGTATTTTGGTGGCTGGATGGGGCTGGTTTGGAGGCTCTTCCCAGGCAGGGTCAGCGTGAGTCACCTCCTCCCGCTCGCTTCTGCCTTCCCAGCTCCAAACACGCAGCCCGGCCCGATCCGGGTGCGTTCGGGCTTTAACCTCACCATTAAAGGAGAGGCTTAAGATGGCGAGTTAGGGAATAGGAAAAAAAAGAAAGTTGGGTTTTAGGAGCAGCCTTGCATGGGCAGCTCCTGGAGGCCACGGGGGGGGGTTGTGCTTTCCGGCTCTTTAACTGCTCAGAAGACAGCAGCTTTATTAGGAGTTTAGCGACGGGGGAGGGAGCCTAAAGCACTACACTTCCCCTCCATGCTTTTGGGCAATAAACTTATTCACAGCCTGGATCCAGCCAACGCTTGTGTTCCCCCCCTCTGCCCAGGCTATACCTTGTGGGAAGGTGATCGCAGCACTTGTGATTTTAGTGAATTCATTTTCTTTTTGCTGCTTCCTGCTTCCTCCAGCGCCCGAAGGAGGAAGCATCAGCCCATGGTGTGACAGAAGCACCCCCGAACCTTTTAGCTTTACAACTTATTTTGCTACCCAATCTCCTCCAGCACAGAAGGATTTCGGGACATTGGAACAAGGAAATGAATAATCCCTTTAAAACAATTAATGATAACATTAAAAAAAGTGTCTCAGGAGGGAATTTCGGGAAGATCCACATTTAAAGAACCCATAAAAATCAACCACGAAGCTTCAACGACCATCCCGGAGGCTCTGTCCCGAGATGGGACAGATGTCCCGGGACAGAGGCAGGGGGTGAGCACGGGGAGGGCACGCAGCCACCATGCAGCATAGCGCACGCCGGCCCGGGGGGAAGCGATCCAGACCCGGCCATTGCCCGCACGCTGGCTCCCGGCCCAGGAAAAACTTACGCACCCACCGAAGGCCGGGTTTAAAGCCACGGGCCACATATGGGGGGGAACGTTGGCAGCCAAAGCGAAGGGTAACGCTGGCACCGCGGGGATCAGCTGAGATTTGGGGATTATCAAACCCGCGGGGTCGGCGCTGCGTTATTTCATGTGTTTATTTATTTATTTCCCCCCCCCTTCCCTTCCTCCTTAAAGGTCAGCCGGGGACGGCGACTCGATCCGTTCGAGTTTTGCAACCGCAACAGCGTCTGCGACAAGCCCGGGAGATGTTGTCGCAGGCAAAGAGCTGGAGCAGCCCAAATAAAGCCCGTCCTGCTTTAATAACATGCAACATCGCATTGAGGGATGGAGGGGTGAGCTCGTCCCGCACCCCCAGCATCCCACCGAAGGCTGCTCCAATAGAACCCCCTTTTTCCCCCCTTCTGGCAAAACACGCTGGGGTTTTAAGCATCGCAGCAAAAAACTTCCCTGCAATTAATTACCTTTGACATAAATTAATCCTTTCTAACCCTAATTCATCTAATGGGGCAGCTATTAGGGCGGCGGAGGGAAGGGAGCGCGCGGCCCCAGCGCCGATCCGGTGCCGGGATCAAACGCGGCCTCGAAGCATCGGATTTCTTCGTTAGGAGGAGAGCAAATTTCTTGTTAATTCCCGGCCCCATGGCCGCGCTGCCAGGAGTCACGTTCCCGGCTCCCACCCCCAAACCTCTCCCAAAAAAAGCCTGGCGCTGGGGGAGAGCCAGCCCCGGAGAAAAGCCCTTAAGAAACACCACATACCTATATAAACACAGGGCGAAACGCGAAGGAAACGGGATTCCCAAGTCGCCAAAGCAAGGGAGGGAAAAGAGGGAAGGGAGAAGAATAAGATCCCTGTGCCTGTAACATCTTTAATTGGGATAAAGTGATTATTTTTAGGGGTTTTAATTACGCATCGCCACAGAGCCAATTTTGTATTTCCTTCCCTGGAAAATAACAACCAGCAAATACTTGAATGGATCCCAAAGCGCTCCCAGAAGGGAATATTGGGGGGGGAAATGAGCAGAGCCGGGTTCTATCGTTAAGCACCCCGCTGCAATTAACTCACCTTCCTCATTTAGGGCCTGACGTTGCATCACTTTAAC
>JANRGW010019228.1:0-48574 GCA_024733675.1 Psilopsiagon aymara | reverse complement strand
GTGGGGTGGGTGGGGGGGGGGGGGGGGGGGGGGGAAGGCAGGCATAGGCAGATTTCTTTCACTTGAAAAGCTGACCTTGTCAAAGGCTTTTTGAACATTTTTCAGACACCACATCTATGGGCACTTCCCTCTCTAAAGAGCTTCACGCACATTTGCAAAACAAAGAGCCAGATAGCTAAAACAACCAAGAGGTGATAAAAGAAAAAGGGAGGAGATAACATTCCACCAACAACCTCTGTAGTTCTTGATTTTGTAATATAGAATTTACCTCTTTTTAGCTGGGTAAACAGAGAAGATAATGCTGTCGATGAGAGGGAAGATGAAGAATGATAACCACTCTTTGGTACTCTGCAACTACACAGAGGCCACATCCGACTCCACATCACCTTTACAATGTACCTTAGTTTAGAAATTATCTGTCACTTATACAGTCGGATAGCAAGTTTATTCACAGAGGCAGTCCTGAAGAAAGCAAGACTCAACCATGTTGTGTTCTCAGCTTAGGAATCCATCATTCACATGTTCAGATTCCCCCCCAGCCAAAGAGCCATCACACTCCTCGAGGCTTACTGTGACCCAGCAATTCCCAGCCTCCCCTTCTGCTTCCCTGAGGTTTTCTGCTTACTGACTCCACCGTCAGAACACTGTTTAATGCTTCCCAAAGACAAGGAGGCAGCTCAAAGCCTCATCTCCTGCAGATGACAACCTGGCTCTGGTATGCTCAGCCAGCAGGATCTGAAGCAGCAAAAGGGAAAGTGTTTATGGAAGATTTGTTCTAAATGATTAAGAACCCCAAACAGTCATAATGAAAACCACCAAGTGAATTCAGTGCTCGGCACGTGATGGGTCAGTGTTATCAGTGTGTAGGACTTGCTCCTTACAGTGACTACTACGTGCAAGGGAACCAGCCAACTAACACATTACTGCAATAACTTGAACATTAAAATAATCTCAGACAGATATTCTACTAACTCTCACTCTGATCTCTAGCCACAGTGCAAGCTGTTCATTACAGGACCTGATCACATCAGGGAGTGTCTTTAGCAACTCTTCTTTCTAACAAAGCAACTCTCCAGACTGCAGGAATCAATTCCTCAGCATCCATGTTTTAAACAACCTCCAATATCAGAGTCCTTAAGCACTGTTCACAGCTCTTCTCCATTTTTTGATGTTTGTGGAAGAGTTATTGGGGCAAAGAGGACTGTTCCACTGTGCAGGCTGAATGGCTGGGGGTGGGGGTAGAGCCTTTATTCAGCAACAAGTTACTTCACCAACCTCTTGGATATTTATGCTGCTATCGCAGGACAGATATACCGGTCTTGATGCCCAGGGTATTCATGGCACAGACAGAAGGTGGGATAAGCTCCAGCTTCCACTGCTGCAGCTCTAGAAAAGAGACTATTTCAGAGTAAAACTGTTCAGCATGGTCTATGTTTTGCACAGCTTAATGACAACTGAGACACGCTGCCCATGCAACTCACTCCAGGAATACCACTTCTTACTTGTCAAAATACATTACAGCTATTGGTTTATATTTGGCAAAAAAAAAAAAAGAAAGACTCAAAAGCAGCCAACTTAAAACTATTTACAAGCCTTTTTCTTAGACCCTCTTAATCTGTTCTGCACTGCCAGAAGCATAGCACTTGAATGGCTATTTCTGTTCAAAGCTATATTTGTTGTGGAACTACTGCAAACGCCTGAATCATGTAAACAGAAGCAAGAGCCAAAAAATGTTTCACTGGACTTGGAGTTTACATCTGCCTTAGTTACTAGGACAAAAAATAAAGGCAGGGGCTTAGTTTATAATGAATAAATCCTGCAAAGACTATAGTTAATCATGAATTCTCCCAACAGGGTTTTGTTTAATCTGGTTTATTTAACATTCGTGACCTTGGCAAAGTACCTACGGGAGCACCCACCATTACTGCAGAGCCGCAGTTCACACCTCCTGTTATTTTAGGCTACAGCAGAGGACTATACAGGGCTACAACAGTCAACCAGACTTTGAAACCTGCAGCAACCCCACATGAAAACAATGTATAGCTCTAGACTTGCTGGAGCCCAGCAGCCAACAGTATTGCTGTCCCTAAAAAGTTGTATTATAACGGCTCAGCTGCATGCTCCTGCAAAACGAATCCTTGATAAACATGCTGCTGGGAGCAAAATAACCCTCCCATTTCTTTTAACTTCTTGGTTCAGAGAGGTCATCACCAAAAACCATCCCCTCACCTTGACCTACTGCTTTGGATGCAGACTTCACGTCCTCTTCCTTCTTCTTCAATTCCACCTGATCCCCCTCCAGAAGAAGAATCCCCGATATTCCCAACATGCTGGAAACTATCGAAAGCCCCAAAACAAGTAGTTTAAGACTGTACAATGTCAGATATTCTACCTTGAAAGTGTTAGCCTTATATAATCATTATACAATCATTATAGTCCTGCGTCCCTTTGCTTCACAGACCTGGCTATACAATTCCTAGTCTTAATAGAAGGGCATATATTTAATTCTGCCTAGAATTACAGACTACTGACAATTGTATTAAAGCCAGAATTAACCTCTATACATGCCAGGGTACCGAAAATGAACACCAGCTACCAGAATGCCAAACTTAATTAACACTTGCACAGTCAAAGTGCAATCCTATTCACAGGTTATCAAAAAAGACAAAACAGAACAAAACTTCCCTTAACACTGGCCCTTAACATTCCCTTAACAAAGCCATTTTCTGCAGGACATCATCCTATTTTGCTAGCTCCCAGATCTCTCCCTCTACACACTAGATGGAGCTTTGCTCCCTGCTTCCCCAGCCAGCTGGCTGGCACTGCTCTGAGTTTGGGCTAAAAATGGTGAGGAGGCAAAGGGTGAAACGCCAACATCACCCCACACAACAGTGTCAGGAGTGGCACAACACCGGGTGAGTATGGGGTCTCACACCATGCCCTCCCAGTCCTGCTCTCCCCCTGCTCCCATTAACTTCTTGGTTGGTCACTGCTTTGTCACTTTCAAAGAAGCAAAGGGTTCAACAACTCCAAATCCCCAACCATCTCCAACTCTATCAGCCTTCACTATAGCCATGAGGCACTGTCTTGAGTTCACACCACATGAGGATTATACTGCTTTTCCTCCCCTTATAAAGAGCCAGCATTTAAGGTTATTACCAGATTACATACCTAAATTGCTCACTGGTTTTCCTGGATCCCTCTTCATATTCCCACGTATTTTCTTTCAAAATCAGCACTTGGGTCTCCTCTCTAGTGACCTGAAACATCTGTACTTCATGCTTCTGCTAATGCTGTATACTTGGACCCACTGACACTTCTGGGAAACAACCCATTAATCAGAGTAGAATTCTCCTTGACTTCTATCTGCTGGATTTGGTCTGTATTGTTTCAAAACACAGCTCAGGAAAAACAGCTCATCCTTCTGGGGAGCTGCCACATCTCCATTACGGTCTTTCAAAGCACAACAGGATACAGTCCATCATATGGTATTTCTATGATGAACTTAAACTCAATAGGACAGAGAAGAGCCCAGGGGAATGAGTCACTCCTAACGTCCCAAGTGGCCAGCACTGCAGAAAAGCAGCAGCCTCAGGCTGTATGAGACAAGGTAACACCAGAGAGGACAGAGAAGTGCTGCTGTCTGCCGAGGAAGACATCTGTGTAAGACCTTGCAGGCAAAGGGGTTCTGCCTGGGCACCTCTGCTCAAGAAGGAGCCGAAATTGAGGTGATGAGAGAAACAAGAGCCCGCTTTATAGTGGGAAGCTAAAGAAAAGTTTGACATTTTAATCTCACAAAATGGAGGTTGACAGGGATGAGTGTTGCTGTCTATAAATACAGCAGAGAAACAAACACCCGGGAGAGAACAACCCTGGCATTTCACCAAGTGATATAAACCAGCCATGAACAACACTAAATTGGTACCAACAGTCTTATTCTAAGAAGTCCAGTCCTGAAACCACTTCCAACTGGAGGACTGGCAACGGAACAACTTGCTGCTTTTCAGATAAAGACTTGTTGCCTAATCAAAGTAGGTCACTGTGGACAAACCAGCCAGTAATGAATTGCGCCCCACAGAAGATGCCCTCCAGTTCCAACAGCACAGATGCAGGACAAAGCAAACCCTTTGGCAGAACATATGGATCTCAAGTAGTGCTGGAATTTAGTATTGCATACAAGAGGAGCTCCACATGCATCAGCATGGCCAAACGCCGAAGGTGAGTGCGCTGGCTTGGACAGGCTTCTCAGTGGGTCCCTCCAAAACAAAGATGCTCTTCTAGAGCTACCAGCCTATATGGACCCTAATGAAAAACTCCTCCTATCATCGGCCTCACTTGGTCAACTGGAAAGTGAGTATCAGCAGTCAGTGTACTGAAATTTCTTGGAAGTCCTCTCTTCCTTCTCACTCCCACCTTTGGGAATACCATTGCCCATATCCTCTCCCAAGTTAGCCCAGCTGAGTGAGCCAGAGTTCAGAAGTGATGAACTGAAGCAGTAAATAATACCTCAAAAATGCAGCCCCTCCTTTCTAACTAATTTAGAAATCACTTCAGTGTCTATGCCACCACTCCGCAAGCAAGGAACTACACTTTTACCGACCCCACCTTTTGTGTCTGGCGCCTACACTACTCCTCAGACTTCTGCACTGATCCATGCAGAGACTAGAGGTTTCCAGTGCCTCCTTAATTTGGGGCAGCCACATGTTCAAACAGGGCAAGCCTAACTTCAAGTACTAGCATTAGGAAAAGGTCTGAAAACAGGTTCCAAATAAAGGTCATTTTGTCATGCAAAAGGTTCCTCCTTTTGTGTATTTCTTAAATAGGCAGAAACTCCGAGAGAGTGGCACACATAATTAACTAGTCATTGCAGTGCAGTTATTAAATAGTTAATATAGTAATAAAATAGTTATTAAAGAGTAAAATAGTAAAAATAGTAACAGCTATTAAACAGCGCACAAAGAAAGCTAGACTTAGGAAACTAAGAGCAGGTGATGAAAAGAAGCAGCTGTTACTTGTTCATATCAATACAACCAGCCACAGCCCCTATTTGCTTTCTGTGACCACACCAGGTTGAACTGGCCTGCAGAGTCAGCGTTATGAAGTTTTGCCTAAGCCACACGCTCAAGCAGGTCACCCGTTTCAAGCTAAAACACTTGTTTGTTTATTGAGTGGAGGAACAAAATGAGAACAGGAAAATAAAAAAGCACACCTACCACAATTTCTTTTCTTAGAAGGCCTCCCATGGTTTGCAGGCAGCGGCTTCCTGATCAGACTGCAGGTACTTTCACCAGTCCAGACTGGACAGCCAAAACTGGTCAGTCAGTGTAAGTATTTTTTCAGGTCAAGGTTTACAAGCAGCATATACCTTACAGCAGATGTTGATAGAGGAAGGAAACTCACATTCCCTTGCAGGGAGTTTGATGTTGTAAAGAGAGCTAAGCCTGCTCATCTTCAAGAGTCTTAACAACACACCTTCATCTACCCACTGTCTGCCATTCTAGACAGCTGGAGCTCCCATGCTTTAAACTACAGGGCTATATGGGCTAATCTGCAGAAGCTCACTGACTTCTCCCAGTCAAAAACTGATAACCCAAAGATTAGGCATCCCCCCAAACCAAACATAAAACCAACAAATACTTACTAAAAAAAGAGACAAAAGTAGACAAAAAGCGTGCAAAGAGATTTTTTTAAAAGACATTTAATCCAGATTAGATTTAAGAAGGACACCTTTCAAAGACACAAGACAGCAGCTGAAGGGTCCAACAGGCACCCATCATCTGACAAATTCACCTGTAATGACTTTCAACATGAGGATCTTGAGCAGAACCTCTTGGGAACACAGAGCCTTGTGAGTATAGACGAGTTGAAACGACATCTCTAAACCCCACTATCATCCATCCTCTGTAGCCAACAGTCATGTGTCTTACTATGCCACCCAGCACTAACAAGCAACACAAGACATAACTGAAGGTGAACCTGCCAGGCTCTTGCAGCATCTCCTTGCAAGTTTAGTGGAGAAAAACCCTTTCAGTCCATTGCAGCAGCACAAAAACCCCAACCCTGGTATCCCGTTACTGTTCAACATCCTGAACTTGCCATCCAGAATTTCCACTGAAGTTCCAAAGTGAAACAGAATGAAAACACCTTCCTTGGCCATGTTATTCCCAGCCTGGAAACAAAGACCATCAGTTTCCAGTGCTCTTTTAATACAGGTTCATTTATTCTGAAAAAAAAGTAATAATTAAGAAGTACCCAAAACCAAGGTATGGAACCTGAAAAACACCCTCCTGTCTGGCAGGGTAAGCGCTTTCTAAAGGCACATTAGCTCATGTTGCTAAAATTAGGTTTTAAAGATAATTGGGGGAAAGCAGAGATGAATGACAAAATACACAACTGAAAGTGTTGATGTTGAAAAAGAAAAAATAAAGCAGATTAAATCCATACACAAGTTCTTTGAAAAGAAAGTCTTAATATTTGAACAATTATGCATGTGTTTTTAAGAATCTAGCAAGTGTTCAGTACTACTAAAAAGCCAACACATTCACCTTTCCAGACCGGGATGCAAACATTCCCTGAAAAGAGAGCAAAAAAAGTCCTAGGCGAAAAAAACCCCAACATAATAAAATTCACATTTCACCACGAGTCTGCAGAACGAGCACCAGGTAAAGTGGAGACTGAAGGGTCAGCCAGGAAAATGCAGCTCCCAGGCCAAAGGCATGGAAGACTGACACCAGCCATAAAACAGCCTTGAAGTTATTAGTTCAGGTAAATTGCAGCATCCTTCCTTACTCAAGGAAAACCTCCACATAGTGCCATGAAAAAGGTCAATTAGAGGCTACTGCAATGCCAGTGGAAGCAGAAGATCACAGTTTGAGAGGGTTTGAGGGGGTAATGCCCTCTCCATGCCCTCATGCAAGTAACAACCTGAAGCTGGTAGAAATGGTTTGATTCCCCTCTAGAACACCATGGCACTTCCAAAATAGCTCAAGGCAAATAAGATGAGAGTAGCATCCAATCCCTAAGCCACTCACTGAACCACGGCAACTGCTAACTGCAGGGATGTGTTACTGCAGGGATAGCTCATGGATAAGACCCATTTTCCAACATCACTCTCCTGTGCTGATACTCTCCCACCCAGAACAAAAAGGTGCCCCACACAATTCGGCTTCCCAGAAACCTTGCTCCAGAAAACCTGAAGAAGTCAGTTTTGGCAGAAATTGTCCAGCATGTTCTAGATTTACCTGCAACGGTTTTAAAAACCCCTGTTTCTGATTATCATTCCTTCACTGCAGTATACCGCAGCATCCTTTGATCAACTGCCCAACTGCTACACTCGAAGCAGCAACACAAAAGAACTTTTCTGTATGATGTTCCATTGTAACTAGAACACAAAACCAAAAACTGACAACGGCAGAAGTCTCTTCCGTTTCCTATAGAAAAGTCCATCCTTTTGTAATGCTCATTTGACAGCAAATTCAGTGAAACTCTTTGGAACTGATAAACCAACTATGCAAACACAAGGTGGGACACACCCTGCATGCATTTTTGCATTGGTTAACATTTCACATGCATAAAACTTTAAACAGTGAACTTCAAGCCAGAACGGCCAAATGACATACTTCCCTTGTTCCAATTAAGAACACGAATATTACTATTTCCAGTGGGGTTGAGAACCTATAAACACATGGGAAGAAGACAAGGAAATGGGAAAGAAACAAACAAAACCCCTCAATGTACCTACAGAAAACAGATTTAAAACTACATTGCTGCATAGCAATGAAAACATGCTGCTGCTTTGGAAACATCCTTCCATTCCTATTATACATAAAGGTGGCATGAATTACTGCCAAAGTAAACTGCAAAAAACTGTTTGCTATGGAGGGAACCCAAGCAAGCTGAAGTCCTCTGTGCAGAATCCCGTTTTGAGAGTGTGAAGGTCTCTTTGTTCCCTTTAGTACCAGGTCAGTTCAAACTTTCATGTCTACATATTCTATTGCCCTTGCAAAACTTTTATTCAAAACAATAGAAAATGGGATGATTAAAAATTTAAAAGTAAAAAAAAACCCTGCTAAATGCCCTCGGTAAAAATATCACCACGTGCAACACTTTTGCTATTCTATCAGACTGTTCCTCAAAGTTTGGCAACTGAAAGCAAGCTACTATTTCATGTCGCACAGAGAAGGTATTGGGTATTGAAAAAACTGTATAAAATCCAGGTAAAAAGATGTATTTACAATCTTCATACACATTGCTAAATCTATCCTTTCAAATGCCAGTTTCTGACCATTAACAACTGTAAATATAGATAAGACTTTTATTCAACTATCATGCTAAATTTCATGTTTCTGCAAGCAGCCCGATAAAGCAGCTCAATTATTTCTCCCTTTATAATTTGTTATCTAAAAACCACAAAGAATATCATTTCAGACACTAGAAAAACACTTGGAACTCTCTACACTGTGACTCAGCCACCCCAACAGATCTCTATGCACAAAACAAGAGTTTTCCTCCTCTAACTCTACGTTCCATTTATCTTTTCTGCATACCCCCAGTTTTGAGTCCTCATCTTCAGCACACAGACATCTAAGCAACATTAAAGCTACAACAAAGAGTTTATGTTTCTTATTCAAAACACTCCTCATTGCATTTGTCCTAGTAACCTAGGACTGAAACTCAAATTGCAAGGTCAGACTCTGTAAGTGCTACAGGACTAAGGAGAAAGAGAGGCTGGTTTTAATGAGATTATTAGACAGCAACTTTCACTGAGCATTTAATTACAGCTTGAATTCAAGCATACATTCAGTGCATCGTAACCAAATTTAGCAGGGATGTGGTTCCAAACCTAAGGAAATCAGAGTATTTCATTCACTTCCATTGGGCTAATGCTCTTTCAGTACAGAGGGTATTTGACTACAGTACTGTCAGCCAAAGACTCGCCTGCCCTCATTGCATCTGAGGAAGCTGTGATCACACAGCACCATCGACCCCATCACCCACATCAGCTCTGCACTCCCCAACACTTGCAACCATGAATCAGCTGGCTGAACATTAAAGCACATACAGAGGTCTCGTGCATGCCTGTTAGTCTGTTTTCTAGAGAAGAGAAAAAAACAAGGAAATATTCACCACCCTGTGGGGGTCTGGGGGTTTTGTGTTGTGCATCAGATAAATTCTTAATTCTATTCCCACCTGGCCAGGATGGGAAGAGGAGAAATAGAACACAATGATCACATAATACTGCTTGTTCTTCAACTCCTGCAAGCCAGCTGCAGGAGTTGACGTGCAGACGCAGCCCCATGCTGGCCCCACAAGTGACAAGCTCTGTACAACTCTGCTGCAGCTTAAGAGAAGAAAAAGGACCATGAACTTACCCAGGGAATTCATTCTTTCCACGTTTTGATCCAGCAAGGCAAGAGCTCACTGGGAACTGTGCTCCTGATGGCCACAAAACCAAGACTAGACACAAAGGTCTTAGTAAGCACGGGCTTCCAGAAACTGTACTTCCACTCCTACCATCCACCTCCTAACCCCGTCGCTTCATTTGTGGCTGCCTTTGTTAGAATACTTCTGCAAATGAAAACAGATGAGTAACTATTGCTGCTTTAGCAAACTCCCAAGCCCATGGTCACTAATAATAGCTTTGTTCCTTTTATTACTAAACAAAACCAAAACAACACCACCACAAAAAAGTTTAAATGCTTGTATAAAATGCACATTGCTGAACGCTTTCTTTCATTGATCCAGTTGCCATTTCCCATAGGAGCTTAGGCCCAGGACTCTCGAACAATTTATGTGGATCAACACGGTGCAGAGCAATCTGAGGCTTTTTGAAGGGGTTGCCCCTCACAAAACTCCCCAAAACAATCAGGTTTTGTGCTCCTTCACTTTAGATATCAAGAGTTCAATTAAAAATCTGAGCAGAGACATTCCCACTTTATGCACACGCTTCACCGCAGATGCTGATCTGAGCCCCCTGGAATGCGGCGTCCCAGAGCTCATGGATTCAGGCAGGGAAAGGTACTTTGGCAGGCTGTGTTCCCGGTTCCCGTGGCACCCTGGCACACTGCCGCCAACTCAGACTGCTCCAGGAGCAAACAGGTGGGACGGGATGGAAAGGGCAGTGCTCAGGGAGGAGAAAGTGGAGAAGGGCAAGAGAAGAGGAAGAAAACAGAGATGGTATGAAGCCACCGCTGTGAAATGGCAGGGGGAGAATAATGACATGGAAGCCTTGCCTTGCACAGGCCCTGACCTGGTTCACCACTGGCAAGAAAAACAACAAGCAAACCAAAAGACAGCACAAAACCCACTTTTGTTTAAACAGTCTGATTTTTCTCCCTGGAATAAAATAAATCATAGGAATACCTAAAAGCAATAAAAAACTGGGTGTAATTCATCCCCTTTTATCTGAAACTCTGCCCATTCTACATGACCATCCCTTCAAGGATCTCCTCCAACAGCCCATGGCCAAGCTGAGGTTGCCCCTCTCAGTTTCCCTGCTCTCACGTGCAGGTTTTTACATACAGGTTTTCACCAATCTCAGATCAAATTATAGCACTCCCAAGCCCAGGGCCTGTGTTAGCCCACATATCTTCCTGGGAACTGACTTGGAGCTGATGTGCTTTGGCCACCCATGCTGGAAGGCAAGTAGACATCAAGGAAAAACAAGATACTGCATCTTCAAAAGTCAGGCCACTGCGTCTCCATGTCGCTAACATCCTGCAGCTTTCAGGGGGTTTTAACTTATTAATTACTATTCTTGGGTTGACTGTTGCTGAACAATCCCAAGAATCTCATGGAAAGTGGCTTTGTTGTTTTTACAGGAAGTAACCAAGCCAAAAGCAGCAAAAGCATCCTCTTGTTCTTGTGTGAGCCCCTTTTCACTTTTTTTTTTCTCATTTTATTTTTTCTGGTTTATTTGAACAATGGCACCATGAACCAGCTTTACAATAATGACTGTTACAAAATAGGAAGCCGTATTATTAGGCAAGCTTTGTCTGCGTAACTCAATCAGCCCAGGGAGGATATGACATGCACGACTAAGACAAAGGACTGGACTGGGTGACCCCAGGCATCTCTTTCAGGGCTGTTTCTGCAGCTGAGTTACTTACGAGTTGACGTTTGCTTTTGCTGCTTTACTGGATGTACCATTCCTGTAACTGCTGCAGCAAAGCACCCGCGCTTCCTAAGGAAGCAGATCACTAAGCATGTGTGCAAAAAGTAAATGCCTTGGAAAAGCTGTGATGAGAACTTTACCTGAAAATAAGTTTCAAAATGGAAAAGGGAAGTTTGTTATTTAATCTTTTTAGTTTACAAGAGTTGACACAGAAGGACAGGTCAGTCTTTCAGCAAACAGCCACGCACAGCTTTCACAGACCAACGCAAAACAACTTTAAAGTTGTCTTTAAGTAGTTGCAGGGTTCAAAGGCACTGATTTTCTACAGGCTTGCCAAGAGCATTACTGGGACCAGCTCTGGTAATACACTTTAGAACAGATGCTCAGTGATCGAAGCAGATACCTGCCACCCTGTCATCACAGCAACACTACTGAAACTATGAAAATCAGGTCTAAGTGCTCGTCTGAGCAATACTTCTGCAGAGAACAGCAACGCAAGTGACTGAGCAACAGCAGTACAGGAACCTGTAAGTGAATCATTAACGAGCAATGATTTCTCCATTACTCACCGTGGCTCTAGAGTTACTGAGGGTAAGATTTGTTTCTAAAAAAAAGGGAACAGCCAGCAGTGAGTACTAACACATTCATCAAAGCTCAACACCACGCAGAAAGGCAAGAGGAAGGCATGGCTATCGGTCAGCCTTTGTCCAGAATTGCTGGGCATTGAGGAAGGCTCTGTGGACCAGAGCAGCAGTGCTGGAACAGTGTTGCATGCCATTTCTTTCCATGAGAGTAGTGTTCAGGGGCTCAGGTCAACTCACTGTTGATTTTGCATTACGCCAAGAAATTATTAACTCATGCTACAATAGCTATACATTTGTCAGACTGGTGATACAGATCAATAGCCAGCCACCTAAACGTCAACAGTTTGACCTCTAAGCATGGCTTTCCATACTCCTCTACTCACATTCTATCATAAATACTTCAAGTATATTTTCTTTTAAGCATTTGTGGTCTATGCTACTCAAACTAAGCAACAGGAGAACCAAGCTGACATTCTCAGCCAATCTTTATGCAGGATTAGCAAGCAATTAAAGCTGTTGCATGAGGAATTTTAAGTGCTCTACGACTGCATGTCAAACAAGAGCTAGTCAAGCGCTGGAATTTATTTTTTGCAGTTCTGTTCTATACAGAAACAGAAGACAGATTTTAAGAAAAGATTCTTGAAGCAAGGATTCAACCAATTACCAAAGCATCTATTATCGTTTAAATACTAATATCTGCTGAAAGAAATCCTGCATCAAAAAAGGACATGCAAAGCAATCTGACTGCTTCCTACCAAGATGTTAACATCTTCCTATAAAATATTTCAATTTCAAACAAACTGTGAGTTTAAACATCTTTTCATTGTTTTGTTGGCAGAACTTGGTTAACATACATTAACTGCAGTCCAGCCAGTTTGGGTGCAGCACATCCTGGGAGCACCTTTAAAGACAGAACCAAATCTCGGACCCAAATGCACTGCCTACAGCCAGATCCATCAAGACACGTAGCAGGCTTTTGTCTCAGGAGCTGATCATGCAGTCCCAGCTACACCTCTCTCTTAAGTCAGACAGAAAAATAGAGAAAGCCATGCATTTCGCAAAGGGAAGATTTACAAGACATTCAAATGGAAAAGCTTGAGTTTAAGTACAACAGAAAATGAAGCAGATTTTGTGAACGGTCACCCACAGCTTGCATGGGTTTGATAATATGGGTTGAAAATAGTTATTTTCAAAACACACCAACTGGAGCAGCAAAGAGAATGCCACAATGAACAAAGCGAGCAAATGCAGTTAAATAAGGCAAATGAAGCCTGAGCTACAGTTTCAGACTGATCTCCTGTTCATATAAAGAATGCTCTACTTGGAGATTAGGGGTGAGAAATAAGAAGTCATTAGCTCTTCTTCAGGGTTCATGATTCAATACTGACAAAACACACACTTCAGTGTTTCCAAGCTTAAAGAAAATTCCATCAGGGTCATGGAAGATGCTATTTATAGCCGGCTTCATCTCTGTGCACTCAAACACAGCTTTTGTATATACACAGATTTTGTTAGCACTTTCAATAAAGAAAAGCTCTGTTACTGAAAATTAATTATCCACAACTTCTGAAAATTAGCTTAGTTTTCCCTCTTCATATTAGCTGCTCCTGACTGAATGGCACCAAAACATAGTTCTTCCAAACAAAACTGTTACAGGAAGAAAACACGTTCTGGAAAATATTCAGTGACAAAACCAAGAAAGAAAATGTGGGAAGTTACCAGTAATTAATTTCTTCAATAGGAAACAAAGTAACTCTTCCAAATCTCAATGTACATTTCAGTACAACTGAGACTGTTCTCAAAACTGGGACATCCAGGCAGTGGGTCCAGCACTGGAACATGCCAGCAGATGGAAGGAAAGCCAACAAGCCTGGTCTTTAAGGTCATTCTGCAAACATAAGCATTGTTAGGCCCTCTGCCCAAAAGAAAGTATGTTAGAAAACAATCCTCTGCTCTGCCTTAGATCTTGGCTGGCTGCTCACTGTAAAGAGCATTTAGTTGTGGGGCTGTTAGAAAGATGGCAAAACAAACAGGTCAGACACTGGTGTAATCTCCACTGAGCTGGGGAAGAGGCAACACGGTAGCTTCCATGTCAGGCAAACTGTGCCTCTCAAACTGACTGCCTTCTACAGTGAGATGGCTGGCTCAGAGGGAGAATCAGAGAGCAGTGATTGCTGTTTACACGGCTACAAGATGCAAGGAAATCTGGACAGACTGCCCAGCTCGGCAGGCAGCGTGGTCAGCAGGTCAACCCACACTGCACGGGCTGGTTAATAGCAGCTGTTCTTGGAGGGGGAGCTCCCTCTGAGATCAACAATGTTGATTTTGCTGAAGTTGCAGTGTTCAACATCAGTAACATTTCCATTGGTAATCCTTGGAAGATAAGCAAAGCTTGACTAGACAAGGAGGCTCCTTAAAGCCCTGTCCAACTTCTAACTTGTATGCTGAACCAAACAGTTGGATCAGATGACCGCTGGGGGTCCCTTCCAACCCAAACTATTTTTGGTCCAGAAACACTGAAGTCTTTGTCTCTTAAATTAGTTATCATATACCTAAAATATATTTTACTCATCCAAGTTATAAAGGTTTCAGCCATGGCAGATGGGGTCAAGAATGATGCAGTCCAGACACTCCTTACCCCTTGGAAAGATACAGAAGAACATTTATAGTTGCAACAAAACTCTTGCTACTCTTCAATAACTGCTCTGTGCATGCATTCCTACACAAGGCTCCACAAGAGTCATTTTCTCACAGGGCCTTTGTTGTTATATTCTTTATTAATCCTTATAAGTGAGTTTGCCTGTTGACCTACTATAACTTTAAGAGATCCAGAGGTTGAGTGCTCCTATCATACAAACTCCTTTAATGGAATTAAATAAAGATATATTGCAACCTTTTAATAACGTTGACAACTACTAAAATTCAGCTAGCTGATCCAACATGAAACTACTAAGCCCTTACATACATTCTCCTCTCCCCGGCGAGCATGCCCAGCACAGAACGCCATGCAGAGATGGCAGATTTCCAAAACTGCCTTCCTAAAATACTAATGGATCAAATCTGACTGTAAGGGAGCGATGAGCAGCTGAACCTCCCTCCTTCCCCCCGAAACAGCACCCCGGTGAGTCAGCCCTCAACGTTTCTCCCCCTCAAATCCAACACATGCGTGCACGCATGAAGAGACTGTTAGCATATTGCTATTCTACAACAGTGCCAGTACCCAAGATACCTTGGTTACCTCTAAACAAGGTTTAGGAAAAGATTATAGCTCGGGGTAGCATGGCAGAGCATCTTTACCAAACACCACTGTCAGTCACAACTTGACATTACTGACACGCTGCATTTAAGGCTTGAGTGAATATCTGTTCAGCACTGAATACAGTACTTTAACAGTGTACATGCATTGGGAAAAATTAAGCAGAATCGGTCGGGAACCTCATTAGTTTTCTGTATGTGATAGAAAACTTCTAGCAGTCATAATTCATAACCAGACATCATTTCTCTTAAGTTACACCTCAAGGAAACTTGATGTACATCCAAACATCCGCAAGCTTGCTGCTTTCTGTTGGATGCATCTTTCGTTTTCCCTAAGAGTGCAAATCATGCTCTGGAAAGGCTACAACATGCCAGGGATTCTTAAAATAGAAAGGCCTGTAGCTGGTGATACTGCAAATATAAAGACAGCCATTGGTATAGCGGTGGGAGTAATAACAGTGACATAAACCCAGAGCAGCCCAGTGGTCAAACTCCATCGGCAAGCTGCTGGTGGCTCCCTAAAGCAAAAGCAGAAGAAAGGAAATGGCCATTTAGCGATTTCAATGGGCACAATGCAATCAAAATTAATTGTGGCAAATTCACAGCACAATTCTAACCTTTGGGCTTTGACGTTACTAAATTTAGCAGTTTCAGTGCAGAGGAAGGGAGGCAAAAATGCTACAGAAGTGCTTTAGTAAGGTAACAGAGGGAGAACCACTTCTGCATGACCAGGGAAAAGCACAACCTTGGCTTTCTGTAACAGCAGAGAAGGGTATGAACACCAAACCAAGAACTTAAGAGAAAAAAGCTGCTCGGAGAAACACTTAGCCACCAAACTAGCAAAGCCTCCAAACCTTAAAGTCTGCTTAAAAATATTAGTTGTCAAAGTTATCAAGGCACACCACCAGTCAGAACTGTGCCCAAGTCTAAAATAATAATGTCATGTTTATTTCTGTCCCTGACTCCACAGTAGGTGCTCCAGCTATATCTGTGCTTCTTGTAGCATTTTAAAGGAAACATGCACAGTGACTGAGCAGAGTAGTAGAGGGTGTATTTGGTGATCTATTTCTGAGAGCAGCCTTGGTGCATCACCAAGTTAATAAGTAATTTCAGGTCAAGAGAAAGACCAAAGCATGCACTGAGGAAACTTTTCCAAACATCTTTAAGTAACTGTTTCTACTGCAGTAAGAACAAACAATATTCCATCAATTTTGGAATAATTTAGCAAGCCTTGCTCAGTAAACTAGAAGAAACTATTTAAAACATTTCCATCTAATAGGTGACTAAGCCTTTAGACATGCAACGTCTAAAACCCAAGCCAATGGTCAGAGCCACTTGAGCATACCATCCAGCTGGCAGTGCCATTCAATCCATCAGGCACGCACACACATCTTGACAGCAAGTCTTCCCAAAGCTTGTGAAGAAAACACTGCTGGTCTCTCCGGTTAGCATGGAGAACCGGAGAGGAGAGGGGAGATACCCATGTCCCAGCACTTCCCTCTGATTTCAGTTGCATTGCAACTGAATGCAAGTACTAATTTCTACGTAACAAACAGAGACAAGACAGCAAGGCTTAGGACAGAGATAATAAGAAGTGCCTAAATGTCATAAAATAATGGATGGCTGACTTCAGTTTAGCTGCTTGATCACTACTTAGGGTACACGATCACACAGAACACTTTCAGCATCCTTCTTGCAACCAACATACCTCAAAACGAAAGGACATTCGCCACATTATTACCAAGGGTTCAAATCTCAGGTAGAAACAAAAGTTGAACTTCCTGCTGAAGATAGGAACGATGGCTCCCAAACGACGGCTATTCCTATGACAAGTAACACCTTCCAGTAGCAGCATATGCACACACAAAACAACCCCAAATAACAGACCCAGAAAAAACAGCTTCACATTTGGTGAAGTAACATTGTACGTGGGAGATCTCAAAGAAGTCTTTCCTATCCCTCATCCCAAGCTTAGGATGACAGGCTGCAGATAACACGCGCTGGATTCAGGTGTCCACATAGAAAAACACTGCTTAAAGGTCCTGGGCCAGAACTTAGATTCAAAGTAGATGGCCCAGACCACCCCGGTCAACCTTAACAGCATTCAGTACAGCTCCTCTGCCTTCCCTAAATATGAAAGAAACTAGGACGGATGACTGCAGGATGCATCTGCAAAGTAGTTGTTAAGAGCAACTGATGAACAAATCCATTCACCTGAAACATCAAAAGTTATATTCTTGTAATAAAACAAAAATTGATTTTCTTGTAGCCATCATGATCACAGGATATAAGCAATCCAAGAGTTTACAAGGAAACTACTTCAACAGATCAACAGAAACATTGCAATAGGTGGACTGTAAGTTTTTAGTAGACAACTTCTTCATTAGGCTGCATTTTTATGTTTCTCACACAAGACGAGCAGGGCAAAATGACAGACAGGACACTGGATGAACCTAACTCTCTCCTGTGAGGTTAGCAGTTACATGACAGCTCTACCAGTTCCGGCACTTCCTTTCTCACATAATTAAACTACCAAACTATAAGAAAACAGTTGCTTAATGGCTGACCAAATCTAAAATACCATGAAGTCCAATAGCACGTCAACAGACAGACAGTCACTAGCAACACAGAGATTTTTCACATGCCATTTGTTGCATAAACAAAAAAACCCACTGCTGTTATGGAACAACTGAGATTGCATATAAATTAATAATGTAGCTATAAAAACATTAATTTATTCCTTTTCACTACATTTTGAAGAAGCCCAGTTCTGAGATGCAAAGGCAGCTCTGCTACAATTTGATTAGCTTGGAGGAGGAAGGGGGTGGGGAAACAGGAAATAATCATTTATGAACAGAATAGAAAAATCTTAACGCAATCAAGCCATCACTTCCCATTCAGTTGGCAAGTTTTCCTTTATTGTATGATGGGAACATGCTAAATCAAGTCACCACATCTGAATTCCTCCCCTTCTACGACAGAGGCACAGTGAGGTTTTAACATCACCAACGTCGTGCAGTACAGCTTTCATGCTGAATCCTAGTTATCCCGCTGCTAGCCACAGAAGCAAACAATTCTGAGTAAACAAGCAAAACCAAATCACAGTGAGATCTAAGCTACAAAGCACATGTTATGGCTAGTTTGGGTCATGGACATAAGGATTAATGGATAGTCAAACAGAGAATAAAAGGGAAAAAGTCGTGAAGAGGTCAGAACCCCCCCTGAATGCAAAGCAAATCTATGTCCTGCCACAAGTGTGCGGTCACCCATCCTAGACTGGTCTCAGACGTGGGCAGTCAGCAAAATCCTTAGTGCTTCCACTTCTGATGTTAACAAAAAGTCCTAAATAGAGAAAGTAGCCTCTCCTTGTCCTGCAATCTGATTTTTTAACTATTACTACTATCCTACGTTTCTGTATTACCTGCTTTCCTACCCTTCAAATCCAAAATAAAGCAAATTCAGATTAAAAAGCTCTGAAGATCCTTGTGTTTGTGCTGTACAAAACACTATGAAGTAAAGAGATATAGCTGGGATGATTGAAAACACAAAGAATCAAGAGCTGGCTATTAGGTACAAAGCCACAGAAATTTCACTTAGTCTTCAATAATACACAGAGAGGACAAGGCAGGGAGAATAAAGCAGGAGAGTTCACATCAAAACAAAGGATTTAGCATGAGAAGCCTCCTTTAGGAGAAAGGGGGACGGGAAAAAGCAAAAAAACAAGAGATGTGGAGAAGCTGCCAGGACAACAGTAGGCATGCAAGGAACAGCCCCAAGGGATGTGGCACAGGCGGGGCTGCAGCATGAGACAGGTGAGAGCCAGGTATCAGGGCAAGTGATATGAGTGATGAGTAAAGACAGAGCCAGAAAACAGCATGGAGAATGCAAGTGAGTATCAGCACAGTGAAGATGGAGGAATACATCTCAGGGTCTAGGCAGGGAAAGACAGAAGGTACAAGAGATGCATACATATAGGTCCAAGAAGAACAGCATCAGCTCTTAAAAAAGAAGTAAAAAAAGAAAGAGAAAAAAAGATTACCGAAGAACTGAGGAACTGAGAACAAGAAACCTCAACGGCTTTTGATTTTGTTCTGTTTAAGGAAAGGTCAAAGGCACAAGTGTTGTGTAACAAAATGACAGCTTCAAGAAGTGAGCTGGTCAGAGTTCATTCTCAGTGTGGAGGACCATGCAGGAGAGGCTTCCCAGACCCAGCCATGAGCAGACAGCACAAGAATTTCCTTTTCCAGTAACCTGAAGGACGAGAAGTAGCCTGTTGCATGTGTTATTACCATCTGCCACGTCTCTCCAACCCTGTATCTCCATTGACTATGGAGCAATTCCTACCTGTCACAGACTATCCCTGCCAGCAGCTTAAGGCCACAATAATGAGTAACTGCAATAAGCTGGCTCTGTACAGAGGGAAAGGTTATTTGTGTTCTGAAACATTTTGTAATAAACTTATTATAAGAAGCTCACAGGAGAGTTATGCTTGGTGACACTAACATCAGATGTAAATAACTACAGGACATAATAAGGACCAGGGCTCTATCCCCTGACTGCTGTTCATCTGCATCACCTGGGGATAAGATGCTCCCTTTTCTGTTTCTATTTCCCCATTTGCAAAGCAGGATGATAAAGGCCTCTTCTATAAGGCATTTTTTGAATTAGAAAACAAGCCACTGTTGTCCAGACTCAAACAATGGTCCCTGTTCTAAAGAAATGGAAAGAGGCCAAATACTTGGATGTATAACCCAAGCAGAGCTGCACTGAGGGCATGCAGACTGGTAGAAGGTACATGGCAGGCTTAGGGATGCCCGGCACTGGCATTAAAGTGGGGGGAGCACACACCACTCTCCCTGGCTTCTCTCTCCCTGTGCTACCCAAACAATACTCCATATACACAACATTTCACTGCACAAGCAGCTGTGCTTAACTTCAGGAAAACAAAGAAAAAAAAGTATGAAAAGTATCTGGGATGCTGAAGATTTGCTTTCTTACTCACAGCACACTGTATTTGCCTCTGCAGCTTTTCTTCACGTCTCTGCCCAGTTGGGAACCGAAACTAGTTAAGTAACAGTACGGTTCACCCTTGATGATGCAGAGTTTCTAATGAGGGACTTCCCAAGAAAATCATACTCAGACTTTGAGTAATAATTATTCATAAATGTTATAAATAAACCCACAGCTACAAATACTTTTAATTGGGCAGTTTCCACCCAGAAGTTCTGTTCCCCTTAAATATGTACAGTTTTTAAGAAGAAATCATAGAACATTTCTCACAGTGATGGATAAGTTTAAGAGTGGCCCATGTCAAAATGGACTTACTGGAGGCCTCTCTTACCAGTCTTATTTCAGACTAGGTAAAAAATTGATGAAGATAAAAACATTCATTTAATGTACATATTTGAATGAAATCAGTTAAGTGTGTAAAGGTTGTGCCCGTCTGCATTAAAAGTTAAAATCAGATCAGAAAGCATTAAACAAACCAGCTGCCGATTGACTTGCTTCTGCAATTCCAACAGACAGCAATCCATACCCAGAGGCTTCTGTTTTGCCACATTCTCTTAAACATACTCAGTATTTTACCCACTATGGGTGGGACTGCTCTCTCCCCCTATCTGAAAACATCTCTTTTATCCAAGACACAAAACCTAAGCTTTTTATACATCTCCCCAGTACTGTGTATTAGCATATCATGGGTCTTGTGCACATTTACTCATATATACACCAAGTCTCTACCTGCCACATATAACCTACTTAATTATTTGTTTGCACTGCCACAGCGCAAAGAAGCAGTCAACATCAATCAGCATCTTGTACAAACACCACTACATGAATAGCAAACATGACCACTCATGTCCCGAAGAACTTATTATAGAAGACAGACAACATAAGTACCACTGTAGGAGACAAAAGCATGCCAGAACACAGCAGCAGTGCTTACAATAGATGCTAGCTAAAGGAGCAAGTTTGTCTTATTTTAATAATAACAATAAAAAAGCTCAGCCACTTCCTACCATGGATCTCTTCTTCCCTTTGAAGAAAGGGGAAATACTCAGGAAGGAGGAACACTTTTTCCATACTGAAGTTAATGGTCAGCTCATTTTGATGCGACAAGGCTAACAGACAGAAGGCTTTTACTTGAAACACGTAGCTGGTAGTCCGCCCCCTCCTTCCTCACCGCTCCACTGAACCTCCCCTTTATTCTCTATGAGCACAACTGATTGCATATAATGCCGCCACAGGAAATGTTGCAGCAGAAAGCATCTCAAAATCGCCTTTACCTGCCAATTTAACTGCCTGCACTGGCAAGCTAAAGATCATAGAATAGTGTGGGCTGGAAGGGACTTTAAAGACCATGTAGCTCCAAATCCTCTGCCATAGGCAAGGACACAGATCTCAGGGGAAAGAAGGGAAAACAGAGAAAGATGGAAAAAATAGGTGCCTTCTATTAAGGGCACCTTGTCCAAGAACAACCCAAAGAAACCAAAGAGATGGGGCAGACAAATACCAAAAGAGACAAGAAAGCACAGCAAGGGTATCAGGTGAGACACCTGCTCTAAAGGCTTTGTGAGATGACTCACCCAGTTCTCTGCTCCTCTCTCCAGCTTAGCTCAACATTGGATCAGTGGGAAGTGCTACACATCAGGAAAAAAGGGTGGAGTTGACAGAACATTTCCTGGGCAATCACAGGAGCAATAAGCAGCCTGTTTGTCCGCCCAGTGCAAATTACAGGCACACCAACACTGCTCAAGCACAGAGAGCACAAAAGCACCCTGAAAGCTGCTCCATCAGTCTTATAGTGGCAGGGTGCAAGAGGCCAGTTATCATCTGTCCTTGTGACACCAAGCTCTGCAGTAGGTAGCTTCTGCTGGGAAGACTGCAGAGATCCCCATGTGCCCTAAAAACATGAGACCAACTTCCTGCCAGTCTCTCAGCTTGCAGCACAGTTCCTTAGTAAGAGACCGTTTTAAAAGGCTCACAAGGAGAGCAATCATGAAACAGTACTCTGTAGGACAAGGCAGACGAGCACACAGCAAATGGTTCAGGAAGGTGAAGCAGATGTGCTGTAACACAGGACAAATCTAGAATCCTGACTTCCAAGGTAGGAGCAAGTGAAGGACATGTATCAAATTATGCCAGCCTGTTCACTTCACTAATGAACAAAAACCCTTCCAGGATGAAAGAGCAAGTACAGGAAGCAAGGGATGGGGAGCTTCGCAGCACTGCTGGGAGGGACAAAAGATGGACATGACAGGATAAAGAAAGCTCTCACAGCAAAGGAATTGACATCCTTAATTTCAAGCCAGAAAGACAAGCAAGAGGCAAAGCCTGAAGGCTCCAAGTTCCCCTTTGCTACACAAAAGACTGAAGGATCTTCTAGTGATGTGGCCCCACTTACTCCACAAGAAGGGACAAAGGCACATGTACAACACAGACAGGGACTGAAGCCAGAGCAAGGAGATAAAGCAAGAAACTCACCTTGATCTCAGCTCCCAGCCTGCTGCCGATGCCTGCCCCAGAAACCCTCCGGACAAAGCTCCCACCTGACCCGATTCCCTCACACTTCCCTGCCACCTCGCTCCCCTTGGAACAAGACTCCCAATGCCCCATCGCCTTCCCTCACATATGCAGCCAATACCTTCATATCCTGTGCTATTCATCTTTTCATCCTCATAGCAGAGCAATTACCTGCAACACTCCTAATCACAGTTAATTAGTATATGTTATATGGAAGAGATCCATAATCTTCAAAGCATCTCCCAAACAAACCACAGCAGAAGAGACTGCCCCCCTCTGCTCAAGGCATCTGGCAAGAGCACAGCAGCAGACATTACACCAAGTGGCCTTTTTGTTTCCACTCCCTGAGTCACAACCCTACGCATCAAAGATTGATTTCACACCTATCTGGGATGAATGAGCTTTCCTAAGCGTTTATGACATACTAAAGAAACCAAAGCAGCAAGGGGAAGGTATGACTCACCAAGTATTTGCTAATCTATAGCTGATATTCAGAAGTTATTACATTTGTATCGTGTTTCAGAAATAAACATGTAGATTTCCAACACTTATCTCAGACTTACAGCACACAGCACTCTATCACTATGGGCTACCGCAGCTACTGGGAGGACAAAGCTACGCACGGTAGCCTTCTCCTGAAGACACAAAACAGTAAGTTACCCAGAGCAGTCAGATATAAAAGGCTTCCTTAAACAAGAACAGAATAGTTAGGGTTGGAAAGGATTAAAGGAAAGGTTGGAAAGGACCTTAAGATCATCTAGTTCCAACCCCCCTGCCATGGGCAGGGACACCTCGCACATCGATTAAAGGCTTTCTCCCTGAATTCCATTACAATCCCTGATCTCTTCTACTAGGGCTAAATAACAGCACAGGCTCTACAGACTCAGAACCTACAAGAAGTTTGTTTTATTCCTGTTTAACCACCACCGTGCTTCTCAGGTTTCCAGAAGGACCATGTTGTCCCTTCCCATCCTCAAAGGCATTTGGCAGGAGAAGAGGCAACGCCTATACCATAGCTGAACAGATAAACTGTCTCCCTCAGCTGTCTGAATCACTGGCTTAAATTAGGCACAAGAATATGGAAAATCCCAAGCTTTCCTCTGCCTCCCCATACTCCTACTCCCTGTTTCAAGGGGGGGAATCCTACAGAACTTCAAGGATCACTTTTGCTCCCAGGTGGAGACAAGCAAAGTACACGACAGCAGGTTCCAGGCTTCTCGGCACGGCTACGCTTCCTTCCAACACCAGTTCGTACAATGATGTTAGCAGATGAATCCAGACTAAAGAGGTGGATTTGCATGTTGGCAGTCATTAGGTGAGAAAAAGGCTGTAACACTTAGAGCCAGACCGGGATTGGTAGCTCCAAGTTTAGGGAATCTTATAAATAATCCAGCACAGATTCCCCCCCCCCCCCCCCCCCATAATTTTTAAGAAATACTGAAATACTGTTTGTACCACAAACGTAAAAGCTGAGTACAAGAAATGCCACCTTTGGAAAAAAGGAGTTTTGAACTCTGACATATCCAGATGTTGGTGAAACCACTGGAGTGAGGTAGGGACAACACCAAGGGAGGTTGGACCTGCCACAGCTGGTGATGCCAACAAACCGGAGCCCACATTAGAAAGATGAGAACCACCACTACAGACCACACCGTCAATACCACCATCCTTCACAACAGCCATTATCAAGCACATTGAAAGAAACTGCAAAACATTTAGTCGGGAAGCTTATTCCCCTGCTATCCCCAAAGCATGGAGAGCTGCATTCCCTCCAGCAGTTTCTCTCCGGCCTCAGAGTTATCCAGGAGCATCCAACTGCAAATTCCACAGTGATGTTTACAGGAGAATTATGCCACATGCAAAGGGTTCTTCCTCCTGACCAAAGCAACACACATTATTCCACTTTTTTCTACAAAAGCTCTCACTTTGTTTTTAAAATCATCCAAAGATTTAGGGCTGTGTTGTCTCATGTACAAGAAACAATGCAATCTCACAACTTAACCTAAAACATGCATAAAAAAGCCAGATGTGATGGGACCCAGAAAGGACATCAGAGCAAATCAAGTTAGCTGCCCAAACCTCCATCAAAACCAGTTTTTTTTTATTCTTCCCCCCATTTTTCCCCTTTCTGGCTTTACTTTATCAGATCCAAAGTCTCTTTGCTCATTTCCACTCTTTCTTTTCTCCAGGCCATATTTTTATTGTGTGTGGGCACTTCTGTTTGACAACAACAGGAATTAAGCACACAAATACCTTTAAAACTGTGCTTCTTTTCAGTATGTTGCTCCTATTGCATTACTTTCATGTTCGCCCTCAGTGACTACTAATATACCAAGACAAGGCCTTTGTTCTTATTTAAATGAAGTAAATCTCCTGACACCACTGGCAACAGAAGCACTGCTTGAACAGAGTAACCAACAGTTACTCTTAACAGTGTATGAGAATGAGACAATCCCCATTAACTATGGTTAATAACCACAGTTTCACACCCTATAAAAGTTCTGCTGCTCAGCAAATGAGGAACAAGGCGACCTTCAACTACCTCTTTCTTGTGCATACTGGTGACCAAGGGCTGGCCTAACTCCTGAGAGCACTTTTTGTTTCCTTCAGTGGGAAAATGCTGAGAATTCAGCTTTCATTTAGACAAAATCTAGATGTGCTTTCAGGTGTTTTTACAGCCTTAATGTTCTTAGGAAGAAGTCTGGTCCTGTGCCAAGACATTCTTCCTCCCCACCAGGTAAATCCTCCACTGGGTAACAGCTATAAAAGAGCTGGATGACTAACAAACATAAATCCAACAACTGAAAATAAGCAGATTGATCTGTTATTCCCATTCTTGCCAGCAAGTGTTGCTGTTTACTAAGGGAAAGCAAGAACAAAAAGAACAAAAAAAGAGATATTGCTAAATTTCCTTATTGTGTTTGTACCCAAATCCTTCCATGCAGAATTCCGACTCATCCGTCGAAACTCAGTGTGGCTTCAGAAGAGCTTCAACAGCTCCTGAGAGCAGAAAGCTTGCAGGCTGTTTTCTGGGGAAAAAAAAGCCCTGTGAACATACATATATGATCTTCTGCAGTGTTGATAAGCACATTGCAAATGCCCAAGGAGAAAATTTGTGTGGGGAGATAACTGCAGAAACTATTCTTAGTAACAGAGTTCTGCATCTGTTGAAGTAACTCTGCTGGCGCTGCGCTGAAAAATTATATTCACAAACACGTGCTCCAAATGTTGTGAAAAATGCACTATTTAAAATTCTGGTTTATGTAACCTGAGACATCTCTGAGCGCTCATGGAGGTGTTTTCACTGAGTACTGAGAAGGAGCAGAGCCTGGAGCCGTGGTCCCCAGTGCAGGGCTCAAACAGTAATGGGTGGTGTGCGGCCACTGGAAGCTCACAAGTTAAAAGCACAACAAAAGGTAGAGCAAAGCCCCATCTCCCACAGAAGCAGGTTACACAGAGGTACAGGCCTGAACATGGCTGGAAAACACAGCTTTAAAACTGGGGGTGTGCCAGCTAAGTCACTGTCACTCAGGATGAGAAACTGATCCTTAGCAAAATAGTTAAGCAAATCCTTAACATCCAATGTATCATGGAATTCCATGTTCTGAGCCTCTAACGCAGACAAAGACCCACAGATAAGCAGCAAAACCCTTAAGAGACCTGCAGATTAAAATAATATGGTGCAAGCCCCATGCATATGGCAGTGAATGAGATGGGAAACTGTATGAAGTACCAGAGCCCCAGTTTCCCATTGTAACAGACAATTTTACTGAACAAACTTCAATACTTTAACTGTCTAATTTCCACCTGGAAACTAACTTTTGATAGGAGAAAAGTTCAGCGTAGACAATTACCACCCCCCATAGTGTTTTATTTTTGGACACTATGAGAACTGGGTAGAAACTCCTCTCCCCGACACATCTTCAGTGCCTCCTGAATTAGAGCAAGCAGAAATTGCAAAGTACACTCCTTCTAATGTAACTTCTTTATGGTTATGTCTCTATATACCAAACCCATGGATACACCTACAAATAAAGTACTGTCAAATAGAATAAGACCATACCCCTCTAAACCTGTAGCTGAAATCTCATCAAATGGGTCAGAGCAGTCCCTGCTTTTAACATCACCTGAAGACCACTTCAACACCTTCCTGCAACAATTACTTTATAAGTGACCGCATTAAAGTCATTATCTCACCTGAGAATAACTGGACCTTTACTTGTGGAGCAGCTATAGAGAGGCTGAAGCCTGAAAGGATTTAGAAGGACAAGTTGCAGGGACTTGAGCAAATCAGTTTTCTAGTCAGTTAAACGACCAAAAGTCTGAGTACCACTCACACCAGACTTACTCATAACCCCTTCCTCCTAGCTCCCAGTGGTCATACTCCAACACCCATTTTGAAAGACAGTCTCTCTCTTTAGTCACCTTTTATTAAATCACTCTTTTTAAAAGCTGATGGTACAGACAGGGCCCTGCAGCAGTTACAAAGAATGTATTTTTTTCCTGCTAACCCATCCTCATGGCAACAGCCAGAAATACCCTTCAGTAACCCATACGTGTCAACAAGCTCCATTACAGCCCAGGATGTTTGCTATAGCAGTTATTTCACAAGCCTCTGGTGGGACTGTAAATTCTGGCAGTGTCAAATACACTTCCTTTTATTACAAAACCCATTTTGAAGCCATCAGAAAGATTTCTCATTTTTAAACTAGCACTTCTATATTTAGACTATTACTTGGGTTACAGATTTATTTTTTCTTCCTGACACTGCACAAATGGAGAAAAAGGCAAGGCAGAAGCATTAGCCCAGGAGAGTGGGCAGCTTTTCAAACACTGGGAAAGGTTTTAAACTCTTGGAGAGGAGGACTGGACCTCACATCCTCTGGATTGGAAGGGAAGGCCTGAATCATGACATCCAGCCAAATCACAATCCCCGATTTCAGCCCTCAGTAAAATGGAAACTCTTCCTCTGGCCAGGCTCACCTGCAACGTGACTTGTGGTCTGCTCCGGAAAGCAAAGAGTCAAGGAGTTGCAGGGATGTGGGGTGAAAAACCAAATGTCCATCAAGTACCTGGTCAGGAGAGGACCATGTACTTTCATAACATTTCTTCCCGGCTGGAAGTACAAACATTGCCTACTGACCCCTCAGCCAAACAGAGGGAAGCAGATCACACTCGCTAGGCATCTGCTCCTCCAAAGAAACGCAGCCTTTAGAAGCTGTTTTAACATATATGTTGAAATAGGTCATGATATAAACCCTGTGAGTCAAATAAAACATGACAAATAGTTGATGGAAGTACAGATTTCAGTTAATCTAGCAACTAAACTAATATATTAGGAGGATAAACAAGTCTCTGGTCCATGCAAAGATGAACATGACTCTTTCGACCTCTAAATAAACACTAAATCAAACTAACAAACATGACTGACAGGATAATGACTAGTATCTCATGTAAAGCAAAGCACCATATAGCACACTGTTACAAATTTAGGAGATTTTGGTGCCCTGGAGTTCCCCCAACCCAGATGTGCTTTTTTCATCAATTCGGGATTAACTGGCTCAGTTACCTACTCAGAGTAAATGATATCCGAGCTTTTGATTTCTTGACTAAAACCTGCTCGGCAGCTAGAATTAATACCAAGGCCTACCCAAGCATCTTGGTACAAATAAGACGGGGGAGGGTTGCATACATTAGTTCCCAGATCTTTGGATATACTCTTTTTTTGGGGGGGAAGGCAGTGTTCCAATAGTTTCTTAAAATGATGGCAGCAGAACAGAGTGTGAAGCTGGGTGGCATGTAGCTGCCAACACATCAAGCATTTGCAATGATTCATTAGCCCAGACTTTAACGAGATGTTCCTGGATTTGAAATAGATAAAGAAGGAACTAGACATCCAACCTGCTAGAGCTCAGCTGACTGGTACCCAAATTCCAGGTGCTAGGCAAACACATGGAATAAGCAGACTCATGGTCCATCCAGCTCAGCACCCCGTCTCCAACAGGAAAGAACACAAGCACAGCCACTACTTGTGCTCTGCTGCCCTGTAATCCTCCAGCATCCAGTCATTAACTAAGGGATAGGGCAATGCCAGTCCAGTTCCCAATAGTGTCTATTTTGACCACGAAATTGTCTATTTTTCCTTGAACCTACTAGCACAATCTACCTCTACAGTCCTCTGCAGCAATCAAATCCATTAACTACCTACTTAAACTTATTTCTTTCCCTACAAACCTGTGTTATTGCCTTTCAGGTATTTACTTTTAACACAAGTAGGTACCTTGTCAAATGATGGAAAAGTGGTCCGCATCTTGAAGTCATACACACTAACTGGTAGAAGAGAATAAACCAAGAGAACAGCCACTGGTAGAGCTGCATTTTAATGGCTCAGCATTTGTATTCAATCAACATCAAACTTCCCTGTCTCTATTTTTTTTTTTCCAATGAAAACATTAATTTTCCTATGTATTGAATCCTAATCTGTTTTTCCTATTAAACCTTGTTTCAGGCTTCCATCCTTCCCTACTCCCAAGAAAGAGTCTTTGAAAAGTTTGTAACAAATATCCTGTACCATTTAGCCTGCTCCAGCTATTTCCAGATGGCCTCCAACATGATGAATTTACTCACTCGCCATGAATTTTCCAGTGAGGAAGAAATAAATGGAAGCAAGACAGGATTTCTGAAGCAAGAACCTTGCTGGCACCTCAGGAATTACAATTCTTCATTTCTTCTAACAAATTCACACAGAATTGGCTCCAATTCACAGAGATACCAAACACTCCCTATGACTTCACCCTTGTCTCTAACCCAAAAAGCTTTTTCATGGAAAGAGGGCAGCACCACGAGCGGGTATTCAGACTGTTGGCACACCTTACTGGAATCTCTTCCCTAAAATCCAGCCATTAACATAAGGAGGAATTGGAGCAAGCACTTCTATTTTTATTATACACCATCTTTTCCAAGTTATTTTCCCTGTATTACAAGGTATTTGGCAAAACACACAGAAAATCATGAATTAGGAGCAAGACACATGGAACAGACCGTAGCCTTTCTTTCAGTGTTAGAGTACTTTCCTTTCTACAGAATCCTCATTCAGGTTGTGTGCTGCACAGTACAACAATTCATGTAATTACACTTGAGACCTCTCTGTTCTGTGGATAAAGGAGCTCCTGTATAGCACTATCAGGCAGCTCATACATAAGGACAGCCTGGAAAGTCAGGAGACAGATCTCCAGGTTCCTGCCTAAGACCAAAAGCCTCAGCAAAGCCCGTATTTTTTGTGTTTTCATGACAACAGGTTTTGGCACTTAACAGACACTGCTTCCTTAGCATGTCACATAGTAATTGAGATGCTACACCTGCCTGAGGCTCTGCTACCACAAATCTCTGGGCCATCATGAACCACTACCGGTTATCCAAGGAGACAAGGCTGCGATCTGGAACCACAGATCTTGACAATAGCTGCAAGCTTATTACCAACAATGCCACATTTCAACAGCGTCTGCTCGGAGCTTTCTCCTGTTTACAACAGAAGGGGCTCAGAGGTGCCTCCAATCGTACCTGCTCTGTGATCCACCTTTTCTGTCTCAAGACCTCTTTCCCGGGCAGTATGCTGACAACCGCGAGGCAGTGGGTGCGTTCGGACTCCTTCCCATCACATTGACAGCTCTGCCTCATTGTTTTTCCCTGTAGCCATCTGCTTCTTGTATCTTATTCTCAGACTGCTGATCTACTGTGAAGCAGCCCACCACCTTCCTTCGTGCTCACACGGCACCTACCACCAGCATTGGATGCTGGGTCCCAAGCAGGGATCCTAAGCATTATAGTAAAATAAGTTATAACAGGCAGAACAAAAGCTGTTTACAGAGGACTTTGTTGTTGGAGCTTCCCAGATATACTGCTGGCAAAATAACATCACATTTCATAATAATTTCTCTGACATGTGCCAACTACAGAGGAGCCCTCTTCAACGAGCACAGCTCCAAAGTACTCTGTATCGAAGTCCTAGGTCTCTATACAAAGCTGGCGAGGAAGAACAAGGTTTACATTCTGATTAATTGTTCAGGATGAAAATATGGGCTCTGACATAATGTAACAGCTATTTTGGCACAACTTTTGAGGAGCATGAGTAAGCAGCCTCTCCTAATTGATGTGCAGATCCTGGAGTGGGTAGTAACTGCATAATAGCTTCATGTTGTCTTCTGAAAGTTAACACAGATGTGAACCCTGTCAAACTAGTCCACAGTTACCAGCAGTGGCTACACACTGGAAGAATTTAATCCTGTTTCACCCATTATCTACGTTTTCTGCCTCCCATGGAAAACGGATTAACACAAAATGACTTGGATGTTACAGCTGAAGTTAACACAAGTGATTCCAGGTCTCAGTGGTGGCCGATCAAAACACCTTGGCTTTAAAACTTACCATTCAGCAGCTAAGCAGAGAGAGCAGCCATGTGTGCTCTTAGACCACAGCCCATGTGTGCTAAGACAGCTTAGCCTACAGTCAAAGAGGCTAGCGTTAACCTGCATTACATCATATTTGCTACGAACCAGGACTTTGCACACAGATAACTACTGCAGGACAGCTGACATCAGTAAATTATTACATAGAATTAACTAAGCTATGCTTGAGCCGTAAGGTGACGAGCTCAGTGAGCCGTATTTGGGACATGACTCCTATGGAGTAAGCATAAAGCTCAAGAGTGCTGGCAGGTTACCAGGCCACTGGCATTACTGCTCATTCATTTAAGAGATTCGGTACGTCAAGAACCAGTCATATAAAGTCATCAAACTGGACTCACTGGCTGTAACGATGGTACTTGTCACATTTTCTGCTGGAATGTTGTTCATAAGACAGAAAAATTCAGCTGCAGACAGAAAACCAACCACAGGTCAGCAACCATACAACGCACACATTACTTTTACCATGTTTGTATTAGGTCTGCAGCATGATTTGATGCTTCATCTAATACTCAGCATAACTGCAAGCTGCTATAGAAGGAGGAGTCCTGCCTTCCAACAGTCTGGCTCTCAACCCTGCTCTGGCCTGGGTCTTGTGCTACGGCCACACAGTTACAAGTCAGTTCAGTGAGCTAATGTATGTGTGGTCCTCTCCCCCTGACTCAGCGAGATAAACCAATCCTCCCTGCAGCCATTTAGCAGCCAGCTCCTTCCCCGGGCATGGGACTGCAGCTCAAGGCAGAAATGGGCATGGCTGCACCTTGCAGTAACAGCCCAAACCGCACCCCGCACAGTGCATAGTCCCTCCGCTGGCATTCAGAAGATGAACTTTTACCCCACATTACAGCCTTGGAACTAAAGGAGTGAAGTAATTGGTTAGAGGCTGTTTTTCCCCTTACATCTCTTCAATGATAGAAAAGACAAAGCCTTTGAATACACATACCTAAGCTATAGATGTGGCTGAGTGAACACTGAGCCTCTTGCATCTTCACCTCTGAAGTCTACTGTAATAGACAATACCAGAGAATTGGCCGAAGTGCACTTCAACATTAGAATGCACGTCACAAGGCAAAAACATGATAGTATTGCTCTGCAAATGCCTATGTCATGTTCTGAATGTTCTGAATCAATGCTTTTACCTAGTCCCTGATTCCCAGACTGAAAAAGATGCCTAAACAACACTGTGCATGCAATGTTCAGTAGAAAAGGTGAAAGCTGCCCCTTATCCCCGCAGCCACACAAAACCCCTGGGCAGCAGAAACTGGTGCACTTTTCTGGCCTGTTTGAAGGCCTGCACCTTCTGCCCAAAGGCACATCAGCCCGTATGAACTGATGTAATGCCGGCAATCAGTCCAGCTCTGAAAAGCATGGGACTCAGCAGCTGACACGTACTCCGTTCATACGCGCAATAAGCCTGATGCTTCCTGGGGAAAATTAAATCCATTTCCCCTTGCATAGCAGCTTCGCTCATACAGATGGGAGCGGAAGTACACAGCTATATGTCAATGTTAAACAGCCCTCTCGCCACAAAAGCTGGGGACTCCTTTTCTTTGTAACAGTAATAGCTGTGGTAGGATGTAAAATAGGGGCACAGAAGCATGGAGAAAGCTACCAAAGATATCACAATGGCCAAGCTGTGAAGCAATTCTGCTGTCTATAGATGTAATTCACCTTCCACTCACCATCCTTCTGTGCCTCTCCAATAAATTCAGCAGAACATGCTGGAGTTTGGGTTGAGTCGTCAGTTACAACAGACAACAGGATCTCAACTATTAGTTCATATCACCCAGATGAACCCAGGGTCCCCTGTCTTAATATACTTTTCCTACAGCCTCTCTAAACATCTCACAGCTTCTGTTGCACTGTCACAGCCAAACAATGTCCAGATTTCAGAAGAAGCTGCACAATAAACCTAAGTGCAATAAAAATTCCATGTGCAACAACAGAAATCCAAACTCCATTACTAATTTCCAGAACATTGCCTAACTGAGCAAATGCAGAGGTAAGGCAGTACCTTCAAAATGCTTTTCACTGAGAACTCCCCGTAAACTGCATATAATCTAATTTCCGCACTACCCTGTTCCAGTCTCTCATTACTGAATATCTTTCATGTTTTAATTCACATGACATTAGATTTGCTGCACTAAACAAGCACCTTCTGAACTCCAGAATAAAATGGAGGTTAATTACTAAACCAGATTTTTAAGTGAGAGTGAAACTCTATTAATGCCTAAAGCAATGCTAGGCTTGACAACTTAATTGAAGTTAAGCACTGCAGAGTTAAACTGCCCCAACAGCTTTATTCAAGTAGCAGCTCTCACAGTGAGACCTCCCAGGATCCCAGATTTTACCCAGAGGACACAGAACAGGGCTTCTCCTGCTCCTGAATCTGGCATCTGCAGTGAGATAATCCAGTGGCATTTCAAAATGGGCCTTTGTAAGGAGATGTACAGACCTCTTTCCCCAACCTGCTTCTCCTCATTTGCCCTGTACATACCACTAAGGGAAGGCAAAGAAAAGCAATGGGGCAAAAAGAACTCTCACTGCACGTAGTACAGGTAGAGGCAAGTCTTACCAACATCCAGCACTCACATGGTATTAATTTTGCCACTGAGGCACCTAACAGCTAAGTAAGCCTTACCTGCCTGGGAGGCCAGGTATTGCTGCACGCTGTTTATCATTCCAAAGTCACTCATTGACATGAGAAAAGCCCTAAAGGACTGTATAAATGCAGACACAGTCCCCATCTATAACCTTAAAGAAGGGACATCGAGTCCACTGTATCTCAGGTTTGTTTGGAGCTTCTAGACAGCAATAAGTAATCAAGTCTCTTTCCAAAAAAGTGCTGTTCCAGGAAAGCACCCTTAACTTTCTGCCTCTTTCTCAGTAGTTACGGGAAATGCAAAAGGAGCGAAGTCTGAAGCAGTAAACACAGTTTATTTTCTGTTCTTCACGTTTTGTTATTGCCAGTAAAATTCCAGTTATTGAAACCTGTCAGAGCTTGATAGCACAGAGAAACAAATGCAGCCTCAGAAAATACAAACTGGAGACTGTGCAGCACATGCTCACTTCCCACATGTTCATTTCCATGTCTGACACCAAGCGAATCAAGAAAGACAGCTATGGCATGGCATAGCACCGGACTCTCACTTGCTATTGACAGCGTCATTGAATATTTGTATTTGACTGCTTTATTTTACCCTGGAAGGCACCTCTGAATTAACCTTTTCCAGTAAATCCAGTAAACGCTTTTTTACGCTAAAGAACACATTCTCTAAGATCTCCAGTTTGCTGGACCTTGAGGCTACCAGAAGCAATCTGCAGAAAACTGATGTTTCCAGGTAGCTGCACAATGCAGGGCAGCTAAGGCAAGATCAGTCCCCAACTGGAACTCTGATGCTCAATTCCATGTGACACTTATTTAATATAGCTTGGCAGAGTGTGCTGTATGCTGTCCTGATGAGCAGAGACCCAGCTGCAGGTTACAAAAAGGCGCTTTGCACAAGCACGCTGAAGAACTGATTCTAGAATTATCCCAGAACATGAAATGGTCAAAGTCCATGTTTACTATTTTAGAAGTAATTTTGACTTTAGTGTACGAATTCATAGCAGGCAAGTTAGTGCTGGTGCATCAAAGAACTGGAATATTTTAGTCAACGGCCTTGTGGAATTATTAAGCATGTGAAACAGTCCAGATAACATCATAAGCAATAAGCATCTGTCAAATGCTTTGTACAACCACCACCAAGGTATGGTTTTGCAGCACTGGACGCAACCTCTGCACTGAAGCTGAAGTGCTTATTAAATGTAATGTTACGCTGTGGGGTGCTTTGCATCCATCCACAACAAGGAATGACAGAGCAAAACATAGTTTGTGTCAAACAAGGTTAAATCAACATGAATAAAACCAAGACTGGAAAAGACACAGAAGTTTTGCCTACTTCTAGAAGTCTTTACCTATGCCTGTACCATCAACTGCTTTTGGGACAAATTGCAACAGTTTAGATAAAGACATTCCTGGCCTTACTTAGAAAAGCAAAGCCGAAGGAGCGCAACTTGGGGAGAAGGTGTGGAGCCTTCTGCATACTCCATCTACTGCACACTGTGATAGACAAGTCAAAACAGCAGCTTAGGAATGAGTTATGTACAATTCAGAAAATCCCACAACCACCGAACAAACAAAACCCACACTCCTGCTGTGAAGCTCATCAAAACTAGAAGAGGTTACCAAGAGAGGTTGCAGCGTCTCTGTCTTTGGAGATACTCAAAACCCATTGAGACGTGGCTCTGAGCAATCTACTCAACATGATGAGCAACAGAGCTGGATGAGATGATCTCCAGAGGCATCACCTCACTGACTCTGATTCTACAGAGCCACTGGGAAAAACTTCAGACTGCTGGAAACAATTCTATTCCAACTTTTCAGAACCAATCCACATGGCACCTAAAATCAGACTAACACCACTGCCGTCGGCTTTGAGAAAAACCTACCAAAAAAACTCTTATCACCCCAAAAAATGACCGTGTAAGCCAACGCCATCATTAGGGCATCAAAAACTAAATGAGCAGTTAAGTCTTCTGGGGGAAAAGAAGAAAACCGACTGGTAGAGCGTTTCCTCTGTCAGACAGACCATACAGAAATTCTGTTCACTCTCCACCTCGCATTGAAAAGATTATGCATTTCTCTTCTCAGTGGGATTTTTTACTTTCCAAGTAGTATTTTAACGAAAACAGAATGAATTAAAGTCACAATGTCAGGCTCAAAAGTACATCAGATTTAGCAGCCTGTCATATGCTGAACACTCTTCTCCCAGTCCAACAATGTATTCAAACCATGAGCTGAAACTCAAGCACAAATAGATGAGCAGCACAGTTGATGCGCTTATGGTTTCCTGGAGCACTCCCATGTTCGTTACAGCCTTAGGGCTGCAACAAGTTTAAACCTGCCAGCACAAACCCCACTGAATTATTTAGGATTCTGAAATAAAAAATACATGGAAGTGTTTTGCTGAATGAGGGTTTGATCAGGGGAGGTCTTTAAACATATGCTTAACTTCAGCTGGCATTTAAGTCTGATCTCTTTCAAAGAAGCCTCGGCATGAATGCTAGATGCTTTCTTTAGCTTGCAGCTCCCACTATGTCAAAGATTCAAAGCATATTAGGGAAAACAAAGGCAGCCTATGGCATGCATTTGCTCAGGAAGAATGCTTATGAAGACACTACGTATCATTTTGATATTCCAACTACTTTCACAACTTCAAACAAGCCCAAGCTGTTCCTAAAATTCCAGGTCATAAACCAGCACACAGGTAACTCCTTGAATTTTAACTCGGATTCTCATCTTCTTCTAACAAGATGACAGGAAACAGAAAAGCGCCTGTTACCAAAATCTTTGATGAAATTCAGTTAAATCCTCCAGATGGTTTTCATTCCATAGAAAACACTAAACCAGCAGTTTGCAGGGCATAGCTTTTTCTAAATACACAAAATAAAGAGAAAACAATACACAAGTGGAAAGTGAAAATGCTGAGCCTGTTATATTTTTGTTCCAGCAGAAATGCAATGCAATCCATACAATCTTGCAGTTCTAGAGCATCAGTCTTTCTGCTGCTAGGGTGCTCTGTAAGTGCTACCAAATAAAGCACAGTTTCTAATGCAACCGCTTATTTTTACCTATGCTACACACAGAAAGGAGGAACTGTGTTTCCCCCACATAGCCGCCATTCCCTATGGCGCTACAAGAAGCCAAACAGCACCTACTGAACAACCTATGTACTTTGGATGACTGCAAGCAGCCAAATTTAGAGTGTCTCCAAAGCACAGTCTGATCCTGTAGCTCTTAAATACAGGCAAAACTGTCTTAGATTAAATAGCGATTACAGAATTGGAATATCAAGAGCTGTGAAAGTCCTTGCCACAAAATAGAAACCCACTGAAAAAAGACAAGGAGGACAGATATTGCAATTTTCTGCGCTGTGCTATTTAATAAACTTCAATGGAAGTGTATTAAATTACAGATGGCAAACACACATCAGATAATTGTGTGACAACATTCAAATCCACCACCAGAAGAATTAGAAAACTGATCAGAAAGATCAGCGAGAGATGAGCCACAGAAAAACCTCTCTGCAGTTACAGATGGATATTCATCCCTTTTACACGGCATCTCACTAACACGTTTCATAGCAACGGGGCAGGAGTTATCAGATAGCAGGGGATGAGACTGGTAACCATACAAACTAGTCCCATCCTCCAGCTCATAGCGCATCTCAAAAACAATAGGAGAAAATAGGCAAGTGAGCAAACCCAGTACTTAACCAAGGAGGAGCTGCAAGAACTCACTACTTTAGATCATTAATATGTGTTCTCCTGCAGTACTGCTGGTTTTCCACATCAGCCAACCACGATGGCAGAGCAGAGCATCACCACAATCTGCTGCATCATAATGACAATATGGTCCTGGGAAAGCAAGACGTGTCCTTCTCCATGTGTCTCTTGTGCCTCCCTAAAGCAGCTTCAATGTCCAGGCTGTCCAGAAGAAACTCTGGGCATGAAAATGGTGGGGTTATCAGCTGAGACTGTAACCACCATCAGAAAGAGGTGCTCCAGGTCACAGCTCACCACAAGAGCCAACTTTTCTCACCAGCCTCCTTTCATTGAGCTGGTACACAGCCAACACTTGGCACAGCAGAACAGCATTCAGGAACACAGTATCATTGGACCTGTTCCTCTGCAGGTCTATTTATAGTTTCAAGTGGAACACAAAAGGCCAAATGGTCAACAGTTTCAAAGCACAAATCCTTAAAGATCCCACCTGAGACTCATGAACACCCTTTCCCTAGATTGTGCAAGAGATCACTGCAGACCCAAAGGAGGAAAACATTGTCCTATAAAGTACCCCAGCACAACTCCTACAAGCACCTTCATTAGAAATGCTAAATGAGGGATACTTAATTATCTCCTCTACAACTCCTTTGGAAGGACATTAATTACTGCCTTATCAGAGGGATCTCTCCCAGAAGGCAGGGTGCTGCAGCAAAAGTAGGGTGGCCGATTCCTTTGGGAAACACCAGGAAGACTGCAAGACCCCCCCCCAGCCCTGCAAACATGCAGCACTAGACCCCTTCCAGCCAGCCTTCCTTTCCTTACAGGGGCAGCTCCAACACCTTTGAGACCCTCTTCACAGGCAGATCCCTTTCGCACTTTTCATTACTTGACACAATTGAGAAACAAAGTCCTTGCTGGCACCTTCAGAGCCGACAGCTCTTACAGCACAGCTTGCTACAGTAAATATCAAAAGCTGTATTAGCTGGGAACCAAATTATCACCTGCAGAATAGTTTTGCAATTAGACTGAAACTGTAAATTGTGCAATGAGTTTGTGATAGAGACATAACCTCATTTCATCTCCTGCCTTGCTCACTTTACTCCTTCCTAACTCACTTCTACACAGACTCAAACTTCTCTTGATGTACCAGGAATGGTTTCTCATTCCTAAAAACTTAAATACTCCTAAGAAATATGTATACTTGTCTTCACTCTTAATACTGACCTTTGACCAATAACTTCCTCACCAATATATACAACTCGAAGAAGTCCTTTGGCCGTCAGTACTGGAGAGACCATTCCTTCCTTTGACTTCACTGACTGCCTGCAACCATTCAGGAATCTCTGGCTCCCATAACCCTAAAGACATTTCCCCTTCATCCAGCCATCTGTGCCCCAATACCACCGCTCATATGCAAGACCCCATATTTCATGCTGTGACCTCAACTACAGAGATTTGGACAACTACTTTTTAGAAGATGTTTCTGAAAAGTACGTAATTTCTGAGCACATTTTCCTTACCTCCTGGTAGAACTGTTTCACTTTGTGCAAATAACTACTTTCTGGAGCAGGTGAATGCTCACTCCCTTGTGTTATACCAAGCCACTCCTGCCCATACCTGTTCAATGAAAACGACATGAGGCAAAACAGACTAGCTCCTGCAAAAGAGCCACCTCAAAAACCCATGGTTTATTGTTTTGGGCAGTCCAAAGCATGGTGGATTTATTCCATCCCACATTTTGAGTCACAGACAGTACAGGAACTCAAAACTTGTGTGTCCTGAGTGGATAAAGCTGGAGTACAGGGATGTGGTACTACTTACTCTTCCTTGTCTCCGTAAGAGCAGACCTATCTCTGGTACACCATTCTGAGAAGCATTTAGCAACAGCTCACCTAGACCAGACAACAAAATCTTCAAGGGACAGCATTCAACACCAGCCTCCTACACCCATCACTGCCTGACTCAGGCCATCCCTCACTCCTCATGCCAGTTTTCACAGGCCTTCTTTGAAGCCACCTTTCCTCCATGTGTTCTGTAGGGAACCTTCACACCTACCTCATGGCTGTGTTTGTTTTTTAATTCCACTAGGCAGCAGAACACATAGAGCTGAGATGATGCAATGCTAAACCAAAGTTCCCCTTACGAATATAGCCCTAGGTGCCCAACAGGATGTGACAGGTGGACAGGCAGGCAAGCTGAGCAGGAGGATGAAGTCACGAAATGAGCAGTTGCATGACATACTACTAATCTTAAATTCCAAATTCATTATGCACAAGCCTAACAAAGGGGCAGCTTAACAGATTTACAATGTGCCTCCTCCGAGGGTGGAATAATTATTTATCAGATGGCAACCTTCGTGTTACAACAGCAATAAATAAATAAATGATCCCAGCAACTCTTCTGAGGCACGCCTGTCTTCACTAGACAGGCTGACATCTGGGATGTGCCTTCGGCCTGGCTGGGCTTGGGTAGAATTGTAAATACCTCATTCAAATAACGTAAAGCTTGCTAGACTGAGCAGAAATCCAAACACAGGAGTTAATGGCATCCCAGGGGACCCACTGCAAGAGCCCCATGCCTCCCTGAACTCCTTCCAGCTTCCGATGAACAGCCCATAAAAGTTTGTTTCCCTTTGCTCTGCTGTAAGATCATTCCCTCCTGTATGTGTGCAAACCTCTGCCATTCCAAATTCATTCTCCCAGGTTGCAACTCTTACTTATTCAAGCTGAACACCACAAGCATCATAAACAGGGTTTGTACCTCTGCATTCCTAGTTTGGCTTTACAGCTGCATATTACCATGCAGGGACACGTACAGAAAAAGCATTTCCAAAGTCAGTCATACTTTATACAAACTCTCTCCTTCTTTATTTAGAAAAACCCAAAGAATCTTGAAATAGTAAATGTGCACAAAATGTGCTCAGCCAGGCTTTCCCACTCATATCTCAATGATCCTTTTCCATCTCTACAGTACTATTCAAACTTCCCCATTTGAAGCTTAAGAAGCACAACCCCTCTTTCCCCTTATTCCCCATCTCTTGCCATCTGACAGCTTCCAAAGCCTGCTCCCATCTTCTCACCCTGACAGAGTTCCCAGCAGTTTCAGTTCTGTTCCAAGTCTCCTACCCAGCTAGCTGTTTCTCCTCCAGAAAAGATCACAGTAATTCCTATTTTCTGTACGTGTTTACAGGTTACAACAGGATGGCTGGCAGGAAGATCAATAACAATCATAGTTCCTGTCTCCATTCTCTGAAGTATCCTTTACCTGCTGCATTCCAGTTGTTCCAAATTCTTCTTGTTACTTTTCTGAGGCCTCCTGATCCTAATGTCCCTGCCCTACTAGGTTTCTACCATTCATACAGCAGTTTGTGCATGGCCACAAACTGCAAAGACAAAGAAACGGTGTCTCAGCATCCTAGGGTACAAGTAAGCTTTGACAACACAGTATCTATTACTGGCATGATGCTTGAAGCACATTAAATGTGGCAAGCTTTCGGTGCCTCAATATCTCAACATCTTTTGATGGAAAGATAAAAGTTTAGGGTACCTGGAAAAATGTTTATCACCCAAAATACCAGTTTTCACAATTTAAAGTCCTTTTTTTCCCTGAATTCATCAAAAACATTCTTTAATGTACCAGCAGGCCAAACCAGGCACATAATCCTTGCACACAGCCAAGCAAAGCTCGCCTTTGTAGGCTTGAAAAGACACAAACCTTCCTCCTACTACCTGCAACTTCCATGGTCTCTTTCCAAGCAGCCCCATGAGATGATCTAAGAATACCAGACCCCCCAGCCATGCCAGCCTCAGGTGGACTTACACCCATTTTGTATCAAAAGAACGGTATGAACAGAGGTGCAACGTACCTGTGAAACAAGATCACTGGGGTTTTTGGAGCATTTAAGGATGAATCCAGTTCTTCCAAGAGATGGGAACTGCCACATCGTCTCAAATGCGACTTTCCCTTAGCTGAAACGTCCCTATGAAATAGCAACTGCAGGATTGATCTCCAGGTGCCTTACACCATACCTTTGGTGTTCTAGAGTAAAAGGGTCTGAAAAAGAGGTGCTTGTTCTTGATGCTCATTTCTCCAAGTGACACAGAATTCATGAACTCTACACCTGCGAATGCGTGCCTGCCTGCATTGTAAAGGAATAATCTTCATGGGAACTGATTTGAAAAAAAACTTGTTTACTCTTACAGGCTTTTAATTACAATATTAAAATACTAGTCCAAACCCTACATTAAACTTGCATTCTGTTTTACATAGCAGTATACGTAACAATCATCACAGCAAGCAGCTCTGTTGGCTCATGCTGGAAGAAGTAATTATATATCACAGCACCACATTTTTGCCCTTCAACCTGCCAGTCCAGTCCACGGAGCAGCTGTGAGCAGCAGGTCAGGGTGGGGGGAGCCTAAAGAAGGTTTCTACAGCGGTTTTTCCACTGAAGACAGAAAAAAAGCCATAAACCACCAGACCCTGGCTTGCATGCTTGGCAGAAAGCTGCTAACACAAACATTACAGCAGCACTTGCAGCAGCGATGTTACCAGAAAATATGAGCTTGATCCAAAGGCACTATTAGTGGCTAAAGTATCAGTTAGCAGTGGTATTGCAAGCCTTCCTTATGAAATTTCACAGGTTTCGTACCCGTCACAGCGATTCCCACACCATCCTCTTTCATTTGGACACTCCTGTGTTCTCCTTGAAATACTTCCAGGTAAAGCCCACAGACTTTGGTGATTAGGGCCTATGTAAGTCACATGCTGAAATGATAGCCAAAGACACTGGGAAGACTGAGCCCTTTCCGAAGGCACCCCAAAATTGCTAGCACCCCTCCACAACAAGCATATCTGACACTGAAAGCTGCATGTAACTCCTGCTGGAGGACAGGCTGACCTGTCTCAGGCTATATTATAGTCTTTGGTTCCAGTAAAACCTGAAATATGTCAATCTCGACACTGAAAGACGCATCAGCTATTTCACAGCTGTCGCCGATAAAGCAGTAGTGTTGCTGCATTATGAATACGCAATAGTATTCCTTTTCCTATGCTGTTTTTTCTCATTAGGAAATAAAGTGTAAAGCCATATGCAAGCCAATAGTTGTCCTGTTACTGTTCAGCTGCTGGGATTATTTATAAAAGTAAGTAAATAAAAGAACCACAGTTCTAATATGATATGATAGCGATGCAGTAGTTAACTGTCCAGCACAATCTGCCATGCCATGCTGCTTAATCATGTTGTCTTTGTTCCAGAAAAAAAGACAGTGAATTTTACCAAACAAAAATGTTATAACCAATGTATTTCAAAAACTTTTTGAATCTAAAATAGAACAAGACAGACAATAATGGCCAAGAGCCTGACCAGCATAATGGAAGTTCAGCTCTTATTTTGCTCCCAGTACTGAAACCAGCAGATCACTCTCAGAAGACAATGAAGAGCCAGCACATAATTTCATTATTTAGCTGAAATTTAAAAAGAAAATTACTCCTTCTGTCTCATTAGAAAGTCTTAAAACATATTGCTTTGGAAAGCAAATGGAAATAGGAGAACAGTACAGTAAATGTCAGAACAGGCTTCTCCTGTACCCTTATTTTTGCAGCTGTACAGATTTCTTCCTATTAAACCTTTCATCATAGAATGTGGTGAGGGGCTGGATTTGTTTATAAAATAACACATCTGCAACTCTTTTATGTTCTAATTTCCCAGTTTTCTTCTAGATCCTGACCAAACTGTAGAGCAGGAATTAGTCATGCTGCCTACCACCATGCTGGGAAGGACCTCTGATACATCACCCTCCGTGCTAAATAAAAACATACACAGCACAGAATAAGCCCTACAATGACTTGTTAATGACAACTGGATGGTCCACAGCAGCCCCACTCATTCTGGTCCAGAGGCTTGTGAAATTACCTCCACTGCACACAGGGAAATGAGCATTATCCCAGCCATCCATCAGCAAGGCTGCATTGGGTCATTCCCACTGATTTCAAAGGCAGAAGAATGTATTGATTCAAATTATCACCTGCATTCTCTATATCGATCGTAGCCAGCCAGGGGAGCTTTCTGCTCACCAGAAAGGTATATGGATTCATCTCATTTAGAGTGCATGTATACTTACACACAACTAACAGTCAGCAGCCCAACAAATCAAAAGAAAATGCATGTGCATGCTAAAAGGCACACGGGCAGGGCAGTCAGCTCAGCCTCAAAGTACCTGTGCACTCTCTGGCCAGCTTGGCGGCTGAACAAAATCCGCCTGAGGAAAGCAGGCTGGGGAAGCAAGAAGGTGACGTCCAATAGTTCGTATCAAAGCAAATGCTGAACTGAATTTCATGGGCTATTTCTGTTTCCTCGCTAAATAGCAAAGGCCTACTGCAAATAACAGAGCGAGAGTTTCGCAGAAGAGAAAAGGTCAACAGAGATCTCTCACTGTTGAAAATGCTCTGCTACAGACAGGGAGCAGCACCAGCTCCCAGGATAAAGAAATGTAAAGAAATACCACTTATTGTCTCCACATGTTTATACAACAGACACTCCATCTGCAGCCTTGCTTTTTCAGCCTGTTTTCAAAAATAAAGTAGTACAAAAAGATGTGGCGAGGGTTTCCTTCCCAGGGAAGCGAATCTGAGGTGCTGAATAAACATGGGATTATTGACTCACTCACAAAAATGTTACCGGAGAGATTTCAAAGAGACATACTTTTGGCTTAGCTCTACTCCCACTGACGTCAGTTAAGACTTTTACCATTGACTTCAGTCAGTGCAAGCCTACGTATCACTTTAAACTCTGCTATTATTACCTTTTAGTTTCAAGTATGCGATGTTCCTCTGTAACAGACGGAAAAATATTTCAGGAACTTTTTAAATCTGTTCCTCCAAGACACATTTTTATATATATTTTTTTTTTAAACACACTGAGACACGGTTTCTGGATGCAAGCACATGTGACCTGTTCTAAATAAAGGATATTTTCCACTTCTTGCACAACTGGAACAGATATAAGCAGTAGCTTGAACAAACTGCATTGCAGAACCCAACCAGAATATAAAACACTTGAATAAGATCCATAAATAGCAGGAATACGAAAAGACTACCTCCAATACGGCACAAACTAACATTAAGCCTAATGTAATCAAGTTCAAATTCAATCACGCTGCAAAGTTCATTTACAAAATTAAATCTGATCATCTGCAGACTAAGGCACTTTACAAAAAGTCCTCTCTGGCTCCAGAGTTAAGTACACGTTTCAGAAATGTGTGCCTCCAGTGAAATTCGTATTTCCTCAAACGCTGTGGATTAAAAGGGCGTTTTAACTAAATCAAGACTTCAATGTTTAGCACAGCATCAAAAGAAGGGGGAAAAGGGGGGAGGGGCTGAAGTGCTTTACAGGGGATCTTAAGTAGATAGATACGAAATACCAGCTGATATAAGTAAAATATTGAAGGGTTACATATAAGAAAAAGTATTTTGATACCAAGAACTATGAGAATTTTATAAAAATATAACTGCTTTAATAATTACAAACTCCACATCTCGATGCTATTGCTCATAAAGCAAGAATAAGCTTCCTCAAAAACACAACTATCATGCAACTTAAAAGCACTTCCCAATATTTTTTCCACTAAAAATACTTCAGCAACTGCATCATTCAGGTGCTTTTTAACCAGTCTGAACATAAGCAAGCTGGAAAAGGGCAATGGAAAATAGCACAAATACCAGTAATTAACCTGCAAGTACATGGTTTTATTAAGAGTAAGGCAGCAAATTACAACAACTGACAATAATTTGCTGGCTCTTCCTAGGTCACACCCATTCAAATGGACACACATTACAGAGAACCAAAAAACACAGAAAAGCCACTGAATATGCAATTTCTTCTCTGCATTTGGCACACCTGGGTTAGTTCAGACTACCCTGCATGAAGGCAGACTGTAAAGTCTTTATTTCCAAGTACCAGTTTGATATCCAAAAACATCACTTTAGCAAGTCAAGTGATGTAAAGAACTTACATGAGCAGTAAATGAATGTAACTTCAGCCTACAGCACCCTGATGACTGCGTGCAGACATGTCAGGATCTTTGTTTTCTTTCGGCAACAACTGATTATTTTCTTAAACTGACTGCCTGAAAATAAAACTCCATCAATTTCATTGTGCACTGCTTGCACCAGGAAAGAAACCTTATTTACTTGTTCATTACACAAACACATACAATACTTAAGCGTACCTACTTATAAATTAAGACTATTATCCTTCGGGAATATGGCAGGAGAGGAATGAAGCATGAATGTGAGGAAAAAAAATTAATCTCGTTGTTTTACTGGCTAGTCATAAAGTCCAGTTTCCTCCCACGGTGAAAAGTGATTCTGGAGAAACCGAAGCAGCCAAAACATCTTCTCAGTTTTCAAAGACATTCAACCACAGCAGATTCCAGAGAACCCTTAAATGTAGCTAGGGCTTAGCACAAGAAGCTAACTTCGCATTAGTCTGAAGGGTTTAGAAAACATGGTTGGAACTGATGTATCGCAGCCCCATGTATTCTCTCCATCCCTTGTGATTAAAGTTTTTTGCTGGGCTTACATTTTTCCCTGGCCTCTAGCACTCAATTGTGGCTTGGCCTAAGTTAGTATAGTATTTACTGCAAAAAGCCTTTATTACTGGACCCCTTGTGGCTTTCGATTGCAGACTTGAATTATGAAATATGGATGGAGTAACTGTGAGGGCACACTGGAGAGCAGAAATCTTTAACTGAATGTAACACATTGGAAAACCAGCAACCTGGAAGGAAGCAAATAGTGTTTTACTGAGTGAAGGACAGCACAAGCACCAGGGCTGAGCTAAACCAGGCAACAAAATGTTCATTCTTGGTTCAGAGCACTGCCATTCTTATGTATTTCTGAGCTAGGTGGCTTTTTCCAGGTATTCACAATTTCAGCTTCTATGAGTAAGCCAAGGATGATTCTCACCTCTCACGGTTAAAAAAGCACAGAGACAGCCCTGAATGTTGCTAAGAAATTAGCAGTTCTCACCAGGGGAAAAAGCAAGACTGCTACTTAGACTTGTCTCTTAACACCAGGTATTGCCTCTGTTTTGCTTGCACCCCAGGAACATTTCCAGAGCAAGGCTGCAGAACAGACGGTAAGAAGGCAATTCCCATGGCCACAGTCCCATTGCTACACCATGCTGACCTGGTGTTATTCCACCGACTGCTGTGCAATTACTCCTGATTTACATCCACAGAAGAGAGCAGCAGGGAGATGTTGAATACCCTTGATAATCATCAGTCAGACTGGTTTCAGGCCTCAGCAAAGGACTACAGAAGCCCTTTTAAGATTACAATCTGTACATCATGAAGCAAACAGGTTTGTGAGCAACTTTTGCCTCTTGTTATCATCAAGCTTTATCAGCCTGGCTCCAGGGACAGGTTTATAGGGACCTGTCAGGGGCCTCTGGCTCCTTTGCTTCTTTTTCTCCCACAAGACCAGGAAGACAACTGGGACTCTACCTTACGGTAAGAGCTGTACATCAGCTGGGCAGGCTCCACGCTGAGGTTAACATGTCATTCTACTACCTGCCAGAAAACCCATGGGTTGTTATTCCACCCCCAGGGCTCCCTCTTCTTGTATGCATGGAGGGACACAAGACAGACTGGAGCAACTTGTCACTTCTATCAAACAAGCCCTCCTGGAAACATCAGAGCAGACGCTGGCCTGAGGAACCCCAGAAAGCCAGGATGACTGACATGGGGGTCCCTTTAAACCCAAACAGTGGGCAGTGCTGGCTCTGTATAAGTACCACATAAGACCATACTGTCGCAATTCAGTCCAGGAATGTTTGAAGTGACAACACTTAAAAGATAAATACTCCAGCGCTTCATTACAGACTATCTTTATTCACTTTCCCCCCCAAAAGAAGTGAACAACACAGAGATACATTTGGGTCCCAAAGCATCAAGTCACAGGAATTAAAAGCAGTTGGAACATCTGTGCAAGGTCAAATGCAGACAGGCTATCTATGCTCCATACCCACACCAGCTGCAGGCATCGACAAACTACAGAATAGACAACCATAAAGGGACAACTCTTGCACACTAGTTAGACCCTGCAGCTGATGCAGCTACCTGACAATAGTGCAGTTGTCATGATCTACTCCACGACTGCTGTACTCCATTGGCAATACAGGCACTGAACCCAAAGCCTCATAGGTTTCCCAGCTGCTTCCACCACAGCTGGAACCCACCACTGCTGATGAACAGATCTCCATGCTGTCCTCTCTCTGCACATTAGCGTGGCTCCCCACTGATTACCTGTATAATGGCAACTTCCCTGCACAACCTTGAAGGGCAGAGTTTTGGCAACACTGGCTCAGCTGGATGGCCTGTCAGGCTGTGAAAGGCTGAGTACCACCATCAGTATGTGCACCATTTCTCAGACATATGAAAGGTGCAGTGGGAGGTAGGGCTGCTGTGAAGAGACACTATAGGAGGTGGCCCCAGCTGTGACAGTGACAGAATTTTTAACGTTTGGTAGTCAAAGACTTTCAATGTTTCTGAAACATTTGGAACATAGCAAAAATTCATTTATCTACTTCGAAGTGTGTCTGACCAGTGAGTGGTACAGTCTAAGCTCATTCTAGCACATATGTTTTTAAATATTTACCACCCCATTCATTTTTTGACTACATGCACAGACACAAAAAGAGCATTGCTCAAAACTAAAACCCATGAATATGAAGCTGGGCTGAGAGCAGACTCAATTACAAACACGCTACACCTACAGCAATGACCTTACACGCAGGTGGGTACCGCCGAAGGGAGCACTGTGATGAAACGGAGGTCTTGTTTCTGCCTGAGCACTTTGAATGAAAAACCAGAGGGAGAAGCACACCACAGCGGACGAGGCAGGTATTCAAGGGGCAGGAGAGCGTTTGCTTTCTTCTTCCAGAACCAGACGCAAAGCAAGTACCTTACACCCCAAAAGGGAGAGAAACACTCACTGCCTCCCTTCGCTTCATAGACCATATCTACCCGACGCAGCCACTCTAGATAAGATTAAAGGGTTTCTCTCACAGCAAAACACAACACTTCAGGAAGAAACAGACACCTAGGCAAAAGTTTCCAGCCCCCAAACGCCTGCACGCCCCAACCACGCTCCCAAAGTCAGAACGAACCTCCCCAAACCACCTCACACGCCGTAAGACCTTGCACCAACTTTGCAGCGCCGCGCCGACCCCACCCGAGCGCTGCCGCACCTGCCGGGGGTGGAGGGGAAGCGGCTCTCCGGGGGCAGGTACTGCCGGTGCCTTCTTCCCC